>JANBXA010000367.1:8365000-8640000 GCA_030556225.1 Cricetiscus sungorus | reverse complement strand
TGGAGTCTTGAAGGTCATCATGGTCTGCACCAGGGTAAACTGGAACATGCCAAAGCATAGGCAAAGAACTTTCTAGAATTGGCAGTACCAGGAGCAGTAGCACACAGCTGTATTCTGAGGACCCAGGAGCGAGGCAGGAACTCAAAGCCACCTAGGTTTACGGTGTCTCTCGGGTTGTCTTCATGTCAATTTCCACCCACCCCTGAGACAGCGAGAGAGGGAGAATTCTCATAAGGGAGAACCCCAGGAGCTGTAGCTGAAAGCCTGGGGAATGAGGGTCAGTTTTCAGAATGTGGGGCTCTGGCAATGCCAGGATCCAGGAGAGGCAGCGTCTCCACCATGGACAGAGACAGCCTCAAGGGATTCTGACCGGTGGCAGTGACAACTGCTGGTGAGCAGGAAGAAGGCAGCTCCAGAGGACCCTGGGGCCAGCGGCAAGCAGCTACAAAGTTGCTACAATGGAACTGGATGACTAGGGAGGTGGGGAGGAGGCACCTGTAACCCTTCAGCCCAGGGAACTCTAAGAATGTCATCCCCCTCCCCAACCCCCACTCCCAGACAGTGTGTCTTGGATGTTTACTAAGCACCCATGTCTTTTTACAACCCTCTTTTGCAGGCTCTGTTTTCCCTAGTGATTGGGAGATACACAGACACAGCACTGACTGATACCCTAGGATCCATGTTCTTCATCCTGGCTGCTCCCCAGGCTGACACAGGGGGAACCACCTTCTCTGTTGCTGTCCTGTCTAGAAACTCCCCATACTGTAACGGTACCCACTGTAACGGTGCTAGCTAAACCCATGGATGTTGTTCATCTCTTTGACATTTTGAAAGGAAGAGAAAATTCAAATGTAGGGGATGGGAAGAACCATACACTAGATGCTAAATAAGCCCAGGGCAGACAAAAAGTCTAACCCCAGCCAAAAGGGTGGCCTCCCAGATGTGTAGCAGCCACGGCCTCACTCTGCTATCTCAGGATCTCCTGGGGACTACTTTCAGAATGATTCTGCACTGCCATGCCCACCCCTTTGCAGGGCACGCAGTGTCTCAGACTCCTGGGGGAACCCTAGAAGATAGAGGCATCTGCTCCATCTCAAACAACACAGAGCACCAAGCTGCCTCCTGCTTCCAACCTTGACAGTACGTGTTCTTAACTATGCCGCCTTCCCTCCTGCACACCCGGAGTTCCGGTGGGCAACAGACAGGACCAACCCCATTTCACCTTCAGCTGTGACCCTGAAGGAAGCATGGCATTGAGATTCTGAGTTTTGGCCAAATCAAACACCAAGGCGGGCCTTCTCCCTGGCTGTTCTCAGGAATAGGAGGACGTTTCTTGTTCAGGGCTGACTCCTAGGCATGGGTGGGAGGGTGATTTTTCCAGTTCTGACTGCCCTACTGTCTCCTTGCAGACCTTGGAGCTCCTGGGTGGAGAAATTTGTCTCACCAGTTTCTCCTGTCAGGCTGAGCTCCCACTCACTCCTTTCTGAGCACTTTCCAACCCAAACAGACATTTGAAACCAAGACTATGACCCAGATCTTGCCTTCGGACAAAAGGCTTGCGAGACATTCTGGTGGCCTCCACTCTGCATCCTCAGCGTAGAACAGGCCGTCATTCCCAGGGCCTTGGTTGTGCTCATGTCTGCAAAGGTCGCCCTTACTGCCTATCTCAGGCCCAGACCTGCCACCCAGTCAGAGGGACTGCCTTGATGGTGAGCAGGTGTGGGGAGTACTAGCCGAAGCAGCTGAATCCAGCCCATGCATGGCACACAGGAGCCCCGGCCTATGGGCTCCGGGTAGGGCAGTGAGGCCTGTGCTATCCGTCTGTGCTGTTTACATCTCTATTCATCCAACATGCAGGCTGGCAGATGGAAGAAATTCTTAAAGGCTCTATTTTTGTTTGTTTGGTTTCTCTCTCTCTCTCTTTTCTTTTTTGACATTCACAGAGATGCAATGCTACCTTTTAAAATAATTGGTTAAGCACCAAGTTATTTTCATTACCAGTCATAAATAGAGAAGTGTCAGACCACATTGTCCAGATTCTATAGAGGCCGCTGGTGAGCCTCAGCATCCAGTAAGGTTATTTGTGTTTGCTTTATTTTAAATCTTCCTCTTCTTCCTTCCCTACCACCCCCACAGCCCCCTAAGGGGATTCTTGTTGAGCTGCTAGGATATGGTTCAGTGTTGCCTAGCATGCATAAGGCCCTTGCTTCCAGCCCTCCAACTATGAGAAAAGAAAACACAACTAAAAAAGGAAAGTCTTGTTGATTCGAGGAACTGAAGTAAAATTAAACCGTATTCTTTTCTGAAGCCAGAAATTACCCTAAGACTAAAATAAGAAAATGCCAGGATGGGGAGATGGCTTGGGGGTTAGGGAGATGGCTTGGGGGTGGGTAGGGAAATGGCTTGGGTGGGTAGGGAGATGGCTTGGGGTGGGGGTGTAAAGTACTTCCTGTGCAAGCATTGGGATCTGCATTCCAACTCCCAGCACCCACATAAGCTGGGTATGGTGGAGCACAGCTGTAACTCCAGGACGGAGGGCCTGAGGATTCCGGAGGGCTCATTGGTCAGTCAATCTGGGCTAAACAGATCCAGGTTTGGTGAGAGACCATACTCAAAAACATAATATTGAGAAGTGACACAGAAATACATCCAAGGCATCTTCATGCACACACACACACACACACACACACACACACACACACACACACACACAGAGTCCCTAACTGCTGATTTGGAGGAAAGGTCCCTACAGATACTCAGGGGAAAGACAAACCATCAGTTTGTGTGAGTAAACATTGCCTCACAAGAGAAGCACCTATGAAGGTCATCTGGGGCGTCCTGCTGCTGGGCTCGCAACAACTTCCTTCTTGGTCTTTTGGGCAAAGAGGCCAGCGTAGGCAGCATGTGAAGAGGCTGGGGCAGGGCTGCTCCTTTGCAGAGAAAGGACAAAAAGACAGCTCCCAAGATTGTTCCTGCACACGAGGTCACCTAAACGCAGCGCAAGCTAACTCATCAATGTCTGGAGAGCCACGGGCAAGAATTTTAGGCACAGGCATGGATGAGGACATTGCTCTCCATTGCCTGGCAACAAGGGTTAGCGTGACAATTTCAGTTCCTAGAGAGCGGTTCTTAAAATTCTCTTTGGAGTTAAGGGTTACCTAGCGCTGTGGGGAGAGGACAGGAGGAACGAGGCTTAGAAATGGCTTATTCATATCCATTACTGTTCTGACTAGACGATAGCTCCTTTCCCTTTCCCAAGAAGGATGTTGAGCAGCCCCTTAAACCAGCAAGCGCAGAGGGAGAAGGGCACTCGGCAGGTTTGTGAGCGAGGACGAAGGTATTGTTGCCGGGAGGAGCACTCTGCTCCTCCTGGCACTACTGAAGAGGGAAGACATCCCTGCCTACGGTGTGGAGGAAGGCAGGGTGGGGCAGCATGCTCTGGGCGGGGAAATCTATGGACCCAGATTCCAATCCTCCGCACCCACTCCCTGTGAGAATGAAGGGTTTTCTCATGTGTCGAGCGCTAGTTCTCTGAGCTGACACCGAGCTCCCGATAAACCCAGGGGCTGTTAGGAAGAGTGAAATGCGCCGGTCCCGGAGGTGTTGGGGTGGTGTGGATTAGGGAATTAAGGTTTGGCAGGAGCAGAGTTTCAGTTTCAGAGGATGAAAACCGAGGGATGGAGGTGTGGTGTGCTCAGCTTCCGGAAAGAAACTCTTAAATGGATAAAACAGAAAATTGCATATTGTGTACATTTTACCGAACTAAAGAAAAGAAGCTAAACAACTGCCCTCATAGTGTTTGCATGTAGTATTGAGGGCTTCAGTACAGACCCGAACGCCAACAGGAGCTGGAAAAGTTGTGTCTATGAATGATCAAACCCAATGTGCATGCACCACGTGACGGACTCTAGTGGAGGCGGCAAGGCCAGCCTCAACAGTACGTAGGAGCAAGCATAGGGTTTTCAAGAGAAAAAGAAATTTCTGGCCAGGTGTGGTGGCTCACGCCTTTGATCCCAGAACTCGGGAGGCAGAGGCAGGCAGATCTCTGTGAGTTTAAGGTCAGCCTGGCCTAAAGAGCGAATTCTAGGATAGCCAAGGCTACACAGAGAAACCCTGTCTTGAAAAAAACAAAAAAGAAGTTTCTGAGTATTTGCATAAGATGCACGTTCTCAAATTTGATATTTTTGAATTGATAATTAAACATTCAAAAAGAAACTCTGAACCTGGTGGTGCCAGCCTGTAATCATAGCTCCCATAATCTTGTGAGGTTTGAGACAGAAGAATTCAAGTTCAGGGCCATCCTGGGCAATTTAGTGAAATCTTGTCTCAAAATGAAAGATGATAAGAAGAAGGGGCTGGAGAGACGGCTCAGAAGCTTAGAGCACTTGTTGCTCTTGCAGAGGACCTGGGTTTGTTTTCCCGCATCCCTGTGATGACTCACAGACACTCTAAGGATCTGACGCTCTTGATGCTCTCTTCTGAACTCGGTGGGCACCAGGCAGGCATGTGGTACACATACATATACCTAGGCAAGACACTCATGCACAAAGTAAAAAAAAAAATTTTCTAAGAAGAAAAAGAAGGTTGGGTTATTTATGACCCGGTCAGAAGAGCACTTGTTTAGTATACGCAAAGCTCTACCTTACACCCCCAGCATCGCCTAAAATGGGGTCAAGAAAGATAGCTCAGTGGGTAAAGGTGCTTGCTTGCAGGCAATCCTGAGCACTCGAGTTCAATTTCTAACACCCACACTCTGGAAGGAGGGGACCAACTCCCACTTCCATATGTGATTGTGACATGTGTGCCCCTACCACACACCAGCAAACCTATGATAACAAAAATATGTACACTAGTGATCTCTGTACCTGGGCGATAGAGGCAGGAGGGGCAGAAGTTTGAGGTCACTCTCAGCTACATAGCAAGTATGGGGCAGCCTGGGTTACAAGAGACCATAAGTAAGAGAGGATGGGGGGGGGAGAGAGAGACAGACAGACAAGACAGACATAGAGAAAAAAGGAAGGAAGGATAAAAGACAAGGAGGGCTGGAGAGATGTCTCCAAGGTTAAGAGCACTGGCTGCTCTTCCAGAGGTCCTGAGTTCAATACCCAGCAACCTCATGGTGGCTCACAGCCACCTGTAATGACATCTGGTGCCCTCTGCTGGCCTGCATGCTTACATGCAGGCAGAACGCTGTATACATAATGTACGCGCCTGTCCTCGCCATGCAGTTTTAATCAGGATCCTTTAAACATGTTGCTTCTGGCCTGCAGAGGGAGAGAGGGAGAGAGAGAGAGAGAGAGGGGGAAGAGAGAGAGAGAGAGAGAGAGAGAGAGAGAGAGAGAGGCCCCTGCACAGGCTTAAATACCTTTGAGCTAACCAACCCCAGTGAGCCACGTGGACCCTGCAGATAGGCTACTCTAATGCGGAAGCAGACAGGCTGAACAGACTTAACCAACCAAGGGCTTGTTTACCCAGAGATCTTTACCAGCGGGAAAGTGTAAGGTAGAAGCCAATGCCACTTTAAGGCGTGGCACTACGCGGCTCTCTACACATAATACAGAAACCCTTTTTTAAAAAGGGAAGGTTGGATATAGTTCATTGGCAGAGTACTTATCCCACGCGCATCATTCACGCAGCCATGGGTTTTGGATTTCATCCTCAGCACCTAACTAACTAAAGGAATAAAGAATTAAACTGGATAAGCAGATGCACCTGTAGTTTAGAGTCTATTTATAGACCCCAAGTTTTCCATCTCTGTACAGATAGCAATCACATTTCTTCCTTCTCTGCCAGTCCCTCATTAATACTCCTCTCATGCATGCTGTAGCCAAGACAAACTGTACCTGGATAAATCCCTCACCTCTGTTCTCTTCACTATCCAACCAGAACGTGCCAGAACAGTCAGGGTTGAGTTACTTGGACCTGTGGCCTCGGCACGGTTTCTTCTAGTAGAACCCATCAGAGACCTTGTGTGCTTTTGCTTGTGTGCATTTTTTAGTCCCAAACTCATTTTCACAAGAGTTCTACTAATAGTATTCTTTTCTAGCCTTTCTTCATGGAGACCCAAGGAAATCCTTTGCTGTCACTCATCACATTCGATGCCTCTGATTGTTTGCATTTCTCACTGTATCCCATGTCTGTCCTCACTATCAAATTCGGAAGTCAGACATGATCTCTTTCTTGATTTTGACAAGAGTGATAAATACATCTCACTGGGTGAGCTCGCGGTGTGTGTGTGTGTGTGTGTGTGTGTTGGGGGGTTGCTTTTATTGGGTGGTGGCAGCCGTGCAGGTTTCAGAGTTTGCCTCTATTGTATTTCCCTCATAAGCCTGATACTGCAGCTTGGTGAAAGGGTATGGGTAGCATTCTGCATGTGCTAGCAACTTTCTGGGAAAGGACATTACTTGAGAAAGCAGGCCATTTGGAACAGCGTTGGGAACATGTCTTTAGTCATCTATCACTCAGCTGTAGGCTTTCCCAAACCAGAGAGCAGAAAGAAGAAACCTGGACTTTTCCCAGGCTAGGCTTCCATTTACTCCTCAGTGACAGCACATAAAAGCCACCAGAAGGTTCCTAAATGCGCTCCCAAGTGGGGCCAGATGGACAGATCTGCCTTTTGGGTAATCTTTTGTCTTAGGGTTTCTATTGCTGTGAGGAGGAGACACCATGACCATGACAACTCTTTTTTTTTTTTTTTTTTTTTTTTTTTCTGAGATGGTGTTTCTCTGTGATAAAGCTCCAGCTGACCTGGAACTCACTCACTCTGTAGGCCAGGCTGGACTCAGACCTACAGAGATCCACCTGCCTCTGCCTCTTCCTCCCAAGTGCTGGGATTAAAGGAGCAGGCCACCACCACCCAACCTACCATGGCAACTCTTATAAAGGAAAACATTTAATTGGGTCTGGCTTATGGCTCAGAGCTTTAGTCCCTTATCTGCAAGTCAGGAAGTACTGTGGCATGCAGGCAGACATGATTCTGGAGAAGGGGCTGAGAGTTCCACATCTTGATCCACAGGCAGCAGGCAGAAAATAAGACACACTTCCCCCAACAAGGCCACACCACCTCCTAATAGTGCCACTCCCTATGGGCTTATGGGGCCATTTTCATTCAAACCATCACCCTCCTGCAGTGAGGAAGGTTGTGGCCTGCTTTCATCGAGTCCTACTTACACCTCTGTGGGCCTTTTACCTGGGGACACCTCATACAGCTGGCAATTTCTTTTTTGTCAGGTACAGTTTGTTGCTTCAAGAGCCGTAGCAATTTTCCTCAATTGTACTCCGTCCTATTGCAACTGACGGAGGACTTGTGGTACCAGGCACGGCCAGGAGGTGGAGGGACGGCGACCAGTGATGGCTTCTTCTGGGGGCTCAGAAAACAGTGAGGTGAGCAGAGACACACGCATTTGTGATGGTTATTCCCACCAAACAACCTGCAAGAGCTACCTGAGAGAGAACATGGCTGGCTTTGATTCAGGCATGGTGGAGGAGACACAGTCCAACATGGTAGCGGGAACCTGTAAGAAGGCTCCCCTTCTCCTCACATCTCAGGTGATGGTTATTCCCACCAAACAACCTGCAAGAGCTACCTGAGAGAGAACATGGCTGGCTTTGATTCAGGCATGGTGGAGGAGACACAGTCCAACATGGTAGCGGGAACCTGTAAGAAGGCTCCCCTTCTCCTCACATCTCAGGTGATGGTTATTCCCACCAAACAACCTGCAAGAGCTACCTGAGAGAGAACATGGCTGGCTTTGATTCAGGCATGGTGGAGGAGACACAGTCCAACATGGTAGCGGGAACCTGTAAGAAGGCTCCCCTTCTCCTCACATCTCAGGGGTACAGGAAGCAGGGGCGGGGCAAAGGACAGGAAGGGAGGCTGGGCTGTAAACCCCAGGGTACTTCCTCCAGAGAGGCCTTGCTTCTATAGGCGTCAGAACTTCCCCAAAGCTGGGGAGAAACACAGGCACCAAACCATAACAAAAGTTGGTTATAACTTGTCCAGAGTGTTTGAATGTATGCTGTTGGATGATTTGCCTGAATCCCCAGCCAGGGCCAATGCCCCTGCTTTTGCTGTGGGGACAGGCAGGTAAAGGCTCAGGGACATTCCTCTCCTGAGAGAGGACCTGAACTGTTGGGAGCTGCTTTTTACTCCTGGCCAGTGATATCCACCCCTGTCAAGCTCACAGCTTCATACTGGAAAAAACAAAACCAACAAGCAAACAGAGTACCAGGCCAGGCTGGCAGCAGGACAGAGGGAAGACATGTCTGCGTTATTATTGAGGCTCCAGAGAAGCCAGCATGCCCACACTCCCATCAGGCCTGGAGCATCACATAGAGAGCCCAGCCCAGAGCATCACATAGAGTACCCAGACCAGAGCATCACATAGCCTAACCCAGCCCAGAGCATTACATAGAGTACCCAGCCCAGAGCATCACATAGAGTGCCCAGCCCAGAGCATCACATAGAGTGCCCAGCCCAGAGCATCACATAGAGTGCCCAGCCCAGAGCATTACATAGAGTACCCAGCCCAGAGCATTACATAGAGTACCCAGCCCAGAGCATCACATAGAGTGCCCAGCCCAGAGCATCACATAGAGTACCCAGCCCAGAGCATCACATAGAGTGCCCAGCCCAGAGCACCACATAGAGTACCCAGCTCAGAGCACCACATAGAGTGCCCAGCCCAGAGCATCACATAGAGTGCCCAGCCCAGAGCATCACATAGAGTACCCAGCCCAGAGCATCACATAGAGTGCCCAGCCCAGAACATCACATAAAGTGATCAGTAATTGAAGTAGCTGCTATTACAGCAAGAGTTTTAGGAGTAGAAAGTGAAGAAAGGAAGCCTAATGCATATGTGGGAAAAGGGACAAATAAAGGAATCTGGGGACTCCATGAAGTAACACTAGGCGCTTTAGGCTTAAGTGGAGGGAAACTGGGACAAGAGGTAAGGGCAGGTTAAGTGATCAGTCTTGGACAGCTCACACATCCGCTGTCACAGACACCAGGGTTCCATCCTGCTTTGAGTTATCTATGGGCCCAATGTGTTTAGCAAAGCAGCTCCTGGTGGCCTCTTTCAGCACTAATATTCTATCATATTAGAATAAAGATGCCTGCCAGGGAGAATGACAGTGATTCTCAACTTCCCTAAAGCTGTGACCCTTTAATAGGGTTCTTCATTTGTGGTGACCCTCAACCATAAAATTATTTTCTTTGCTTCTTTATAACTGTAATTTTGCTACTATTTTGAAACATAATGTAAATATCTGTGTGACCCTTGTGAAAGGGCCGTTTGTGGGTCATGACCCACAGGTTGAGAAACACTGGACTACAGAGCCCTAAGACAGCTATCCCTACAGTGGACTCCCAGGCTACTGTGCCTTCTGAGTCGGTGGCTGTGGTAGTCTGAAGGAAAATGACCCCCATAGATTTGTAAGGAGTGACACTATTAGGAGGTGTGGCCTTGTTGGAGGAAGTGTGTCACTGGGGGCAGGCTTTGAGGTTTCAGATGCTCAAGCTATGCCCCGTGTCTCATACTCTCTTCCTGCTGCCTTCAGATCTGGATGTAGAACTCTCAACTACCTCTCCAGCACCATGTCTGCCTGCATACGCCACACTTCCTACCATGAAGACAGTATGGACTGAACCTCTGAACTGTAAGCCAGCCCCAGTTTAATGTTTTCCTGTATAAGACTTGCCATGGTCATGGTGTCCCCTCGCAGCGATAGACTAAGACAGTGGTCGTGATTGCTCCATCCCTGCTTTTAGGAAGTCGGCAGCTGTCCTGAGCAGTGTTTTCCACCGTTTGAATTTTCTGACTCTAGTCTGCCGTAGGCTGGAGGAACCCAGAATTATTATGACCATTGGTTTTATCATTCCTTCTTTGGATTTCACCTGACTTAGCACTGGTAGGTTGTAGGTGTGCAGCCATCAGCTGGGTTGAAGTAAAGACAGTGTCTTCGGCACTTGCCTTGAATGTCTAGCCATTGTAATCCTAGCGTGCAGAAGGCTCACTGTGGGTGCATGGCCAGTGTGAGCTATAAAGTGAGAATCTATCTCAAAAAACAAAATTCCTATATGCATATACCGCTAGGCATGGTGGTATATTCTCGTAATCCTAGCATTTAGGAAATCGAGGTACGAAGAGTGAGTGTTCGTGTCCAGTCTATGCTATATAGCAAATTCCAATGCGACCTTGGGTATGTAGTCAGATCCTGTCTCAAAAATGAAACCAAACCATAGTAACACACTGTCACGGTCAAGGGGAAATTAGGGTTTAGGTTTTAATTTTATTAATATGGGGACCAAAACAGAATATTAAAATTCTGCTCTCTTAGGTCTGTGGAGATGGCTCAGTGGATAAGAGTGGCTGTTCTTCCAGAGGATCTGGGTTAGATCCCCAGCATCCACACTGTGACTCACAACTCTCCATAACCATTTCCAGGAGATCTAAAGCCCCCCCTCCTGCTCTTGGCCTGTGATGGACACCAGCTACACACCCGGTGCACAGACATATATGTGGGCAAAACCCAGATACATATAAATAAAATAATATTTTTACAGTTCTGCTTTCTCTCTACATAGTCTAATGGGCAAGATAACTTAATCATATGAAGTTTAAGGCCCATAAGAAACAGGAAATCCCAAGGAAAAGCCACATGAATGTTTGTCTTTGTAGTTCCTATCTGTCACTGTCCTGTGATATTTTTCTCTCTTGCTCTGTGAGCTTAGCTGTCCTCTGTTCTTGAAGGCCAGAGAGGAGCCAGATGAGGGTGCTCCAGTGCTTAATCAACCTCCCAGTGTTCAGGCCATCAGGCAGAGATGAGAGCTTTAATCCCTGAGTTTAGATTCTAGAGACTGATACACTGACACATTTTGTTGACAAGCAAACTAGTCAAACAACTGTGAGTCCCTGGGATGGCTGTCTACAACATCCATCCAGCAGGCAAAAGGCTCTGCTACCTCTTGTCTCTTGCAGTAGTCTTCCCTTCTATGACCTCAGGGTAGAGCTGATGGGCAAATCAGCTCCGGAAGAAGTAGCATCTCTGAGTCCTTCTTGGCACCACTTTGAACAGAAAGCACCAGTACATTGTCACACTGTCCTTGTCCCAGTGGGTCATCTGGAGCCCTTTGATCTACTCTCTGATGCCCAGGCCACACCCCAGGTCGATTGCGTCAGCATATCTGAGGGAAGGACGCAGGCATCAGCGTGCCACCAAGGTCATCCGTGAGTTCCGCTTTAACAAGGATCAGCAGCTTTCAAGTGAGCGGGCTCAGAGAGCGGGAGAGACCAGGACCTCAAGGTCTGTTTTTATTGGCGAACCAGGCCAAAAATAACTGTGGCCCTGAGATGAGGAAGGTTTCTACCTGATCCCTGCTCTGGCTCTGTTTCGGCCGCTTTTTAACTCTGTGATTTTTGAGGAAGTTGAGGTGAGTTTCCACTTTCTCATCTACGCAATGGGGATTAAAATATCTCCTTGCCCTGGGCTTTGTGCATAGATGATATGCCTGTAGTAGTTATTCAAATGCTGATATTATTAATAATAATAAGTGATTATTTAATTAAAAAGGCACTATATATATATATATGTATATATATATATATATATATATATATGGTGTTTATCTGAGGCATGTCTGTGTACTACATTCATATAGTGTCTGCAGAGGCCAGAAAAGAGCATGAGGGATCCCCGGGACTGGTGTTAGAGATGGTTGTGAGCCACCATATGGGTTCAGGGAATCGAACCCAGGTCCTTCTGGAAAAGCAGCTATGTTCTTCACCACCCTCCACCTCTCCAGTCATGATTTGCTTTTTGTTTTCTTTGTTTTATTTTTGAGACAGGGTCTCACTATGTAGACCTGAACTCAACTCACTATGTAGACCAGGCTGGCCTTGAACTCAGAGATACGCCTGCCTCTGCCTCCCAAGTGCTGGGACTAAAGGCCCCTGCAATTACTCTTAACATGGAGGCACCCCCCACCCCACCCTCTGAGATTCAGACTCCTTTGCTTGTTCCTCTTCTCTGTACTTGTCTTTCCCCATTTAAACTGGTAAAAGGACACCGAGCCTGTCATCCCAGCACATGAATAATAGCTGAGGCAACAGAACCGCAAGCTGAGGCCAGCCTGAGCGACTCAGTAGGAACCCCATCTCAAAAAGTAAAAGATGGGGACCAGCGGAAGAAATGAAAACTGAAAGCTGTCCCTTGTGGCTTCCTCTTCTGCTGTTAGCTCTCTATATTAACGTCCAATCCACCCAGGTAGCAAGCCCATCCACAGGTTCACAAGGAGCTGTGTTTGCTCAGCCTGACCTGCATGCATAAATGTAAGTGTTGAGCACCCTTGGTCACACTTAGATAGAAGGAGAATAAGCAAGGCATACGCTGTGGAAATCCTGACCTCTCCTACGGAGCCTGAAGAGAGCTCCTATCTGCATCTGCTTCATGGACATGTACCAGAAAGATAGACACACTCTTTGTACATATACCTGTACTGAGCATGCCCCAAAACTCCAAAGGTGTTAAACCCTGTCTCCTGGCTGGGGTTTGTAACTGAAGTGTGTTTGTACATCTGACAGGTGTGTTCCTGGGAACGCTATGCATTCGCACATTCGCAACTTTAGAAGCTTGCTACCGCGTGCGATGGAGGGTGCTCAATGGGAGTCAGGATGATCTGTGATTATATGCCAAAGCTAGAACTCATCCAACCTTGGTAGGATAAGCAACCTCAATAAAGAGCTTGCAATATGCCTGGAGTTGTGCTGAGTTTTTTACACAAATCATTTCATTTATTCCGCTCAGCAATTTTGGGTGCTATAATAAAGCTGTTTGTTTTTTGTGGGGGGGGGAGTTGCTTTTTTGGGGCAGGGTTTCTCTATGTAACAGTCCTAGCATTCACTTTGTAGACCAGGCTGGCCTGGAACTCACAGAGATCCACCTGCTTTTGCCTCCAGAGTACTGGGATTAAAGGCGTGTGCCACCATTGCCCAGCATAAAGCTGATTTCCTTTCCTTTTCTTTGTAAGAAAATTGGAATCAGGCTAGTTTATGACCAAGGAAGGGTATGAGCCTCTGTCCAGCTAATGCTAAATCCTTTGCTTATAATTTTTACAGAATGCCTATCTAGTTATTATTTAGGTGGACACATTCAACAACATAGTCAATTCTCTTCTGTTGGTTGTGCTTGAGTTCATAAAAAAACCATCACATAACCCAAAGTCAGGAAGATGTGAACCTGTTCCCCTCTAAGGGCTTTATACTTTTAGCACTTGCCTTGAAATCTGTGAAGCTTTCTCTTGAAACTATGATGCTGTGTTGTTTTCTCTGTGACTAGATAAACATACAGATGTATCCACAGCCTGTGGGACGAGGGAGGAACATTGTCTTAGGGTTTCTGTTGCTGTGGTGAAACTCCATGACCAAAAGGGAGGAAAGGGTTTATTCTGTTTACACTTCTACAGCACTGTTCATCATTGAAAGGAGTCAGGACAGGAACTCAAACAGGGCAGGAACCTGGAGGCAGGAGCTGATGCAGAGGCCATGGAGGATGCTGCTTACTGGCTTGCTCCCTATGGCTTGCTTACCCTGCTTTCGATTAGAACCCAGGACCATCAGCCCAGGGATGACCCCACCCACAATGGGCTGGGCCCTCCCCCACCTTTACTAGTCAAGAAAATGTCTTACAGCTGGATCTTATGAAGGCATTTTCTCAGCTGAGTTCCCTTCTTTCAGATGATTCTAGTTTGTGTCAAATTCATATACGATTAGTCATCACAAACCAGATTTGGGATCTACCTAGACTTTAATGATCTGTGTTTCTCCTGCTCCAACTCTCTTTGTAGTTAAGAATGGGATCATGGGACTGGGAAGATGGCTCAGTGGTTAAGAGCACAGGCTGGTTGATTATCCGGAGAACCTGGGTTCAATTCCCAGCACCCACACGGCCGCCCACAAACACCTGTAACTCCAGTTCCAGCAGATCTGACACCCTTTTCTAGCCCCCAAGGACACTGCGCACGAGTGGTACACAGACATTTAAGTAGGTAAAACACTAATACATGTGGAATAAAAATAAAGTGGAGGGTCTGGCTTCTGAATTTGGGTGGCCTTCATCATCATCGAAGTCTATGGTCATATTGATTCTCCGAATGCTCTCTTATGACCCTCCCATCTGTCTGCTCGAGAACCTTCAAAGACTTCAAGGCTGCCCCAGAAACCTGTGTTTTGTTTTTCTGTTACTATTACTGGCAGAACACAGGTTCAGGGAACTGAACTGGGTACTTTGTAAAAATTGGAAACACCTAACCACTGAGCTATCTATTCTGTTTTAGACCTGGGTCTGTCTCGACCTGGCATCGAGTCTCCTTCAGCTGACTTCTCAGTAGGCATTTGGGAGCTGATCAGACCTAGGGTAGATCTCATCCCACCTCTTACTTCCTGTTTGACTGTGTCATGGTTCCTCAAACCCTCGGACCCCTGGCTTCCTCAACTGTCCCTGAAGCAGATTTGTTCTTGTCAATTTACAGAGACACTTGCAGACATTACAGATGCCTCGTGCAAGCCCTTTGAACAGCGCTGGGACTTGAAGGATTAGGGCAGTTATTTCTTTTGATACAAAATCAGCAGAATATATATATATATATATATATATATATATATGCACACACACACACATATATGTACATATATATATATATCACCTACTTAAATCTTAATTTCAGTCAATAAATAATCTTTAGTTGACCTTAACTATTCTCTCTTAACTGGGTTTTCTACATTTTAACTGGCAATCCTCACTGCATACCTGCTTACAAGAGTGGACCTGAATGCTGTGAATGGCATCCACTCTCTGAAGATGTGCCTTGTGTGCCCTGGGCCCTGACTGTCCTGAAATAGGGTGACCTTCATTTTCTTTTTCTGAATGTTATCCCCACTCCTGGGATCACGGACACTTGACAATCACAGGCAAATGATTGAGCTTTTCAGAGTCTTGATCTTAAATATTCCAATTTAGGAGAAAGGGAAGGAATCCTAATCTCTTTTTATAAGAGTTTGTTAAAATGAAAAAGTGAAAGAAAGTCTTGGCCTTGGCAAGTACTTCATGCAAAATTAAATAATTATTAGGGCTTTGAAGGGAAATGTGTCTGTGCAATCCAAAATCACAGTCGGTTATATTTCTGCATCTGTTTGAGTAGCTTTACACAGAAAACAGAACGCAACCTTCCCGAGGTCACTCCCTTCTCTGTGGGTTCCAGTTAATTCCCAACCCCCAGCCCCCAGTGGCTGATAGCTGCCCATTTGTCTATGGGTTTAAGCAAAAGGGAGAAATCTCTTCCAAAATAGCCCACAAGATGGCCTGGCTCCCCAGACAGCCAGACAGGATCTGAGAAGGCCAAGGAGCAGTGTGAACCTTTTATGGAGGGTGTCTGGGCCGGGTGCCGCGTCATGTGGGAGACATCTGCTAGCTTCTGTCATTTGCACATCTTAGGGTAATCCTCTATTGATCTCTGCCTCGTAGCTCACTTTCTCCATCCCTCCCCCGCTGAGCCCCGTCCTGCTCCCTTCCTCTTTTACTGTGCTAATTCAATGGTTTCTAATTGGAGCCTCTGCCTGGCTAACGGCTTCTGACCAACTGTAAGGGCTGACATTTACTTACGTGATTTGCACCCCTCCTTCTGTTCTCAGGCCTCTTTGTGAGCAGTTTAAATTAGGCAAGATGTCGGCGTCAGCCCTTTTCTTTATGTGTACTCTGGCCCCTTGTGATTTGGGTGGGGAGACAGGAAGCCAGTGAAGAGGAGCCCTGGGAATGTCCCCCCTCCCCGCGGCAGAGACCACTTGGTTATCTGTATCCCTACTCCCTTTGTTACCGTTTAGCCCGGCCCCAGCCTGCTAGTTTTGACTGGAACTGGTTTTATTTGGTCCCCAAGTATCCAACCACACAATTCTTATTATTGCCAAGGCTCTGAGCTGGGCATCAGACAACTCATCACTGTGATGTTTCAGGGGAATCGGGATTGAGACTGCAGTTGTCTTAAAGATTTGATTGATTCTTCTGTGTGTGTGTGTGTGTGTGCGCGCACACACACACACACGTGCATTACCAGCAGTTATGAACTGCTCACCATCTCCCTAGCCCCAAGTGGCAGCTATTTTAGTGTCCTGGTTGTCACAAACTCAGCCATGACCTTCTCTTCCCTGCTGCTAGATGGGAGCATCTTTGGAGAGCCGAGGGATGGAAGCCACATCTGAAGCATCTTCACCTTTGTATTGACCTCACATCTTATCATCCTCTTCTTTTCTCCAGAGCTGGGCTGGGGGTGGGGTCCAGTTTAGTCTTTGTGTGTGAAAGTTGAGAGTCCTGCCTGACCTCCATCCCCTGCCCCTTTCTCCGAATCTTGTAAATTCAAATGAAGCAGAAGAGCTGGCACTCTGAAAGATTTTCTTAGACTGGAGAGTCCCCAACTGAGTTCAAAATTATCCTCACACGTGGATTATTGAATTTATATTCATTATTCAGTAGGAGACAAACAGCAAACTGCAAGCTCTCCAGGTCTGGGGGATGCTTGGCAGCAAGGGTCCAATCTGGAACATCTCCCAGGCAGCTGTCATTCAGGCAAGATGTTAGCTTCTGGCCAATCCTCAGGGCACATTTTTTACTCGATTTCCTTGACTCTATACTCTACTCTCCACACTCGAGTGCGTGAACACACATGCACACACACACACAGACACACACACAGACACACAGACACACACACACACACAGACACACACACACACAGACACACACACACACAGACACACACACACACAGACACACACACACACACAGACACACACACAGACACACACACACACACACAGACACACACACACAGAGACACACAGACACACACACATACACACACACACACACACACACAGACACACACACACACACACACACACACCCTTCTCCTTAATTGAGCTGTAACCCAGCTTTGTCAGGCATTTCTAACATGCAGTTCACGGGTCACCCCAGGGCTGCTGTGATAGATGATTGTCTCTCTGGGCCAAGGCTTCATTAAGAGTGACAGCCTGCAACCAATAGTCACCATGCCACTCTGCCCAGGGACGGAAGTATAGCTCTGCAGGGGAGCTGGGAGACAAAGGGAAAGTGGTGGCAGAAACACAGTAGTGAAGGAGAGGCTTCAGGGACCAGAAGCAACTAGACGCGGTCTTCCGCTGGATTATGACGTCAGAGCTAATGCAGGCACTTACCCTGCATTTGAGAGGGCAGCGGGCAAGCCCCACGAAGCATCCCCAATCCTGAATCTGCCTGGGAGGGCCATTGCTTGAGAAAGCAGCACAGCTTGTGACAACGTGTCCTCCCTGTGCAGCTCTGTTTCTAGAGATGCGTTCTCTGTCCCCTCTTCCCAGGCAGATGACCAAGGACTAAGAAAGGAACAAATACTTCCTATGCTGTAAGGCTGATTTACTTAGTTACATAAACTCACATTTTAAAAAGCCAGGATGTAGAGGCTGCAGTGTTTTCAGTGGTAGCGTGTTTGCCTGGCGCTCACAGGGCCTTGAGTTCCATCTGCGGCACGCAAAACAAACAAACAAACATATATATATACATATACATGTATATGTATATGTATGCATATATACATGGGGCTGTAATGTACACATAATAAATGCAAGAATGAATATTGGATGGTTGTGACAAACATGTACACCCCGTGACAGCCATCCTATGAACTATACAATTGCTTAATGAAGCCTCAAATTCAGTCCCCTTGGGAGAACTGCTCAGCTTATAGCAACTGAGGGTTGGAAAGCTTAAGGACAACGGCTGTGAAGAAAGCCTGGTCTGAGAACTTAGCTATATCATTTTATTACCCCTGAGCCCTGTCCTAGTACTGGGTCTCTCACAGAAGAAGACCTCCCTTGTAGTTGGAGAGGGATTTCTGGTGTGCAGTTTTTTTTGTTTTGTTTTGTTTTGTTTTTTTCTTCTGTGACCCTGTTTTCTCCTCAGAGCTTCATTCCGAAGGGGGAAAAAATCCCCTGAAACAGAACCAAAAGTCCTCAGTGAAAGGTCGGTGAGAAGGGAACAGGTGACATCAGTGCAGGATTCTTTGGGGGTGCCCGAGGAAGTGGTGGCCTCCTATAAATCAGCTGACAGACCATGTGCAAGCTGGGCAGAGAGGGAGGGGCCCGGGGAAGAAGGTTGAAAAGTTTCCCTTCTGGCTTGGGGGGTGACCAGTGAGCAGTGAGTGTCAGGGGATCCATAAATGTCTTTCCCCTGTGGTCTTTACTTGGGGTACAGGGCAGGATATCAAAAATCTAGAAACTGCCAGGCAGTGGTGTCAAACACCTTTAATCCCAGAACTCGGGAGACAGAGGCAGGAGGATCTTTATGAGTTCGAGTCCAGCCTGTTCTACAGAGTGAGTTCCAGGAAAGGCTCCAAAGCTACAGAGAAACCCCTCTCTTGAAAAAATCAAAAAGAAAGAAAAGAATCTGGAAACGAATTTAGTTTTAGAAACTCAGTAACTGGAGCAGGCTGGAGAGATGGCTCAGTGGTTAAGAGCACTGGCTGCTCTTCCAGAGGACCTGGGTTCAATTCCCAGCACCCACATGGCAGCTCACAACTGTCTGTAACTCCAGTTCCAGGGGCTCTGACACCTTCAAACCAAGGCACATAAAATAAATTAAGGAAAGAAAGGAAGGAAGAAACTAAGTAATGATTTGATCGAGGCAGAGGTGTTATTCAAATGGTGTGGCCCTGGCTCACACTCAGAAGGCAGAGTATGCCCCACACATCCATGTTGGCTTGTGTTCATACCCTAACCTCTTCCCTAGAAAAGGTAGGCTTGAGGAGCCTGTGGAGGCTGAGTGTAGGCACACCAGGCTCCCTGCTGATGGTGGCACGCGCCTTTCGTCCCAGCACTCAGGAGGCAGAGGCGGGCCGGTCTACAGAGTGAGTTCCAGGACAGCCAGAGCTCCACAGAGAAATCCTGTCCCACAAAACAAACAGCACGGAAGAACCTGCTGGTCACCCGCTGAAGAATGGGCTGCTCTCTCTTCCCCGTGTTCCCTTGTGTTTGCTGAGGGGTCAGCCATTTGAATAGGGCTGGGCCTGAGGCTCCCCTCCTTCCTGTCTTGAGGGGAAGCATGTGGGGCATGCACAGCTGCGTCTCAGGTCATCAAATGGAAAGTGCAGTGGTAGATTGTTTACTGGTGCAGAAATCCCTGGGGACCCTGCCTATACTACAGTAGGAACAAGACTCCGAGCCAGCCCCCTCCCCCCCCCCCCCCGGGTCTCTGAATGTCCTTGGCCTCCCCGTCAGGTAAGTTTTCACTCATCTGTGCATACCCTGGCATGCTAAGAGCCTGCTGCTGGCAGAGGGGTCAGGTGGCTGACATGAGGCAGCAAGGAATCTTTGGGGAGGGGGCCATGCAAGATTGCCATTTCTGCTCCATTGAGCATCCTCTCTGGCTTTGAAGTGGACTGTTTCTCCCAGCCTGGCTTTAACCCAGCTAACTGCATTTGAAGACCGCTATTCAGGCTCACTGTCATTCAGCCAACACCCACAACGTCTGACTGCCGGTCCACTTCAGCTCGGCTTTTGGGTAAGCTAGTATGTATGGCAGCTGGCCTAAGCTTGAAAGGGTGCGCTTAATAAGAGTGACAGACACATCACATGCTTCCTGCCTTAAATGTGTCACAGCTGGCCATCCACATAGATGGGTGCACTGTCTCTGGGGCTAGACAAACTGGATTTCACACATCTTTCTAGCTCTGTGGTCTTGGGGCAAGTTTGCCCATTGGAAGTGTCAGTTTTTGCATCCGTTGAATGGCAGACTTATAGGCTAAGTTACTCTCAGAACTCACGTTAGTTCTTTACATACAGAAAGTAGTGTGTACTTATTAACTGTCACCATAACTATACTAGGGTTCTTATGAGTGTGGAATTATGTAGACTATATATATATAAAAAAGTCTCGTGGTGCCCTGAATGTCTGTGGTAGTTATTACTGTGAGGGGCTATTATCATACATGCCTGCAGTCACAGGGTACATCCCACGGAAACACAGGAAAGGTGGCTCTTGTCTACAGGGAACGCACCGACCCTGAGAAGGTGGAGCTCAGGCTGAGCCCTGCAGGGTGCAAGAGGTCTGAATAAGTGGGGATGAGCACGCGAGGCCCAGCACAGTCAAGGCAAGGCCTTGGCCATCAGCTTGGTGTCTGCCCTTGGGCTCAGCTGCACTTTGGGTCCCCACGTCATTTAGGTGCTTGCACTTGGAGGGTCAGCGCCAGTCTCGGGGCAGGGTCCAGTACAGGGACAAGGGGGAGTGTGGCAAATCAAGAGAGGGCCAGTGTGGGAGCCCAAGACCAAGCTTGGACCCTGGCTGAGCTTCACACTGAGCCCGACGCTTACAGGGCTTATCTCTTCACCTCTCTAGTTTTGATTTTACTTTTGAATAGGGAATTATAAAGCCTGACTCACCTCCCAGCCACAGTACTGTTATCAACTACAACGCAGGACCTTGAAGTTAAGTCAGCTTGTACATGGCAAAGGACTCTTCTTCAAGACCAAGAGAAATGTTGGCATGGCGTCTGCAAAGCTCTGGGGGGAAATGCAGAGGTAATAAACATTTAACAGGTAAGCTATACCAGCAGTGGACCTCAACACTTACTGATCCATTCACTCACGCAGCAAATCCGCCTTGTGTGCCCACCGGATGCCAGCCTCCATACTGGGCAAGTGGTGAAAGAGACAGATGGGGACCCCGCTTTGGGTTATCTTTGAGCGACTTGAAAAATTGGCAACCTGAAGACTTCTACCCCACTGGCCACCTTCCAGTTCCCCAGGATTTATTCTGAGTCCATCCAGGCTACCAAGACTCATCCCTAGGCCCAGCATAGACCTTGTGGCCCCTGCCCTCTCCTGATGAGATATCCCACAGGTCCCTGGTACTTTCTCTGTGCCCCCCTAAAGGAAGTGCCTTGATATTTAAAGAGGAATGAATTTCTAATTAGCACCCAGACACTAGAGTGTAGCCCTTCCTGGCCTTTCCTATTTAAATGCAAATTATTCTTCCTGGACGAAAGCTGAAGACGAAGGAAACCTCAAAGGGTAAAGCAGGCTGGAGGTGGGACGCTGATCAGAATTGTCACTTTTGTCACTGCTACAGATTTTGCTGCTACCTGCTACTATACTCCTCACACAACAGCCAGGCTCTGAGGCTCTGAGAGAGACTTTGGCAGGGCCAGAGTCTTTGTCCCAAGCACCCAAACTCAGTTTGGGAGGCTGTCCAGGCCTGCAGGAGGGCCTCTTAGACTGAGGGCCTGCGAGGGCATAGGCATTAGAATCAGGAGCACCTAGCTTGGAATTCAGGGTGCTCTGTCTTCCCCTACACACACACACACACACACACACACGCATGCACGTGCACACATGCATGCACACACGTGCACACACACGCATGCATGTGCACACATGCATGCACACACGTGCACACACACATGCACGAGTGCACACACGCACGCATGCACGCATGCACACCCTCGCACGAGTGCAAACATGCACACTGATCCTTGCACACACACGGAGGTCAGAAGACAGCTTGCAGGAGTTGTTCATTTTCTCCATTTCTACCATGTGGGCCCCAGGGAGAAAAGTCAGGTTCCCGGGGCTGCCAGGCAAGCGCATCTCACCAGCCCAGGATGCTCTTCTCAAAAACGTTTCTGGTGCTCAAGACCTTGCCCTTTCTCCACCAGCCTGGGGCGCTCCTCCAAAGAGCTGTGGCTGAGGGTAAATTCCTGCTCTGTCGCCATGCCTTCCTCATGGAAATGGGACTGGTAGTGCTTGCTTCTCTCAAGACTGTTGTGAAAATTATACAAACACGAGGGAAAGGCACCTGCGTTAAGTCGGTGACCATCAATGGGCACTGGCACGGAATAGGACAGGCTTCTGTTGCAGCTTACCGTAAGCTAAGCGTGGGGCAAGTGGTCAAGGAAAAGGTGCAACCTCTAAAATAGCTGAGGGTGAAGAGGTTTGACGCCTGTGGGCCCACATGCTGTGTAGACTACTTCACTTCACGCTGTTGCAGCAGGAAGGCTGTGGCCGACAACATGTGGGGCTGTGCCCCAACATGATTTATAACTATATTTGTAGAAATGTGAATGTCGTGTCATTTCCATAGCCTAAAGCATATTTTCATTTGTTTCTTTCTCCTTAACAATTAAAAACTATGACGACTGCTACAAGCTCACAGGCCAGGCCAGACCAGACCAGGTCCTTGCTTGCTGACTGCTGCATTAGGGCGCTATGGTCTCATGGTCTGGGAGAAGTTGTGCTCAGGACCCTTTAGAATGTCGGGTTGGCAACTGAACTTGGGACTATGGGGGAGGGACAGCATCCAAGGAAAGAAACGATGTGAACTGGAACTTTAGGAGAACGAGGGGCACATGGGGTCTGTGACCGTAGCTTCTAGGACACCAGCCATTAGATTCGAGTCTGAGTAGGGACCACTCCCGATTCTTACCTACTGGGGTGGATTGAAAGAAAATGAGCCAGGTGAACGCATAAAGAGGGGCGCTATTGGGAGGTGTGGCCTAGCCGGGATAGGTGTGGCTTTGCTGGAGGAAGTGTGTCACTGGGGGTGGGCTTTGAGGTCTCAGATGCTCAAGCCGGGTCCAGGGTGGCAGTCCCTTCCTGCTGCCTGAGGATCCGGGTGTAGAACTCTTGGCTTCCTCTGCAGCACCATGGCTGCCTATGTGCCGCCATGCTCCCCGCTATGACAATGGACTGAACCTCTGAAGGCCAGCCCCGATTAAATTAAGAGTTTCTGTGGTCATAGTGTCTCTTCACAGCAGCAGAAACCCTGCTTAAGACACCTGGAAACATCCAGGATAAGGACTGAGGGCTCTCGGGCTCTAAACAGGAAGCCCCATTCTCCTGGCGACAGGCTCTGGTCCCTTGGGGTTCCTCAAATCCCTCAGCTGCACGCCTGACTGGCCTGGGCGCACCCACTAATAAAGACAGGCAGACCCTTGATCCACCCACTCCCTAGGCTGCTGCTCACCTTTCTGGATGCCTGTCTATTTTTAGGCCAGCACAACCCACGCACAGCCGGCCTATTATGCATCCCTTCCTCCTCTGTGTGTAGCACGGAGGAGACACGGGTCAGCATACCAGATGGCTGCCTTGCTGAGGCAGCAGATTGCCTGTCTCCCAAGGGATTGGGTTCAAGCGGCGTTGGATGAGGCCTGCTCTCCAACCCACCCCTCCACAACTGTGCTCCAGTGCTGTCTGTTTTTTAGTACCTCTGGAAAGGGGGGTGCGGAATGCATGCACATGCGTGCTTGCGTGTGTGAGAGTGTGTATGCATGCATGGGTGAGTGTGTGTGTGAGTGTGTGTATGCATGCATGAGTGTGTGTGTGCATGCATGCATGAGTGTGTGCATGCATGCATGAGTGTGTGCATGCATGCGTGTGTGAGTGTGTGTGCGTGTGCATGCATGAGTGTGAGTGAGTGTGCACGCATGCATGAGTGGGTGTGTATGCATGAGTGTGTGTATGCATGCATGAGTGTGTGCGTGTGTGTGCATGAGTGTGTGAGTGTGCATGCGTACATGAGTGGGTGTGTATGCATGAGTGTGTGTGAGTGTGTGCATGCGTGCATGAGTGTGTGCGTGCGTGAATGTGAGTGTATGTGCATGCATGAGTGTGTGTGAGTGTGTGCATGCATGCGTGTGTGTGTATGTGTGTGCATGCATGAGTGTGTGTGAGTGTGCACGCGTGCATGAGTGGGTGTGTATGCATGAGTGTGTGTGTGCATGCGTGTGTGCATGTGTGTGCATGAGTGTGTGAGTGTGCATGCGTACATGAGTGGGTGTGTATGCATGAGTGTGTGTGAGTGTGTGCATGCGTGCATGAGTGTGTGCGTGCGTGAATGTGAGTGTATGTGCATGCATGAGTGTGTGTGAGTGTGTGCATGCATGAGTGTGTGCATGCATGAGTGTGTGCATGCATGCATGAGAGTGTGAGTGTGTGTGCACGCATGTGAGTGTGTGTGCATGCGTGTGTGAGTGTGTGTGTGATGAAGGGCAGAGGTAAGAAGAGAGAAGATGCTTCCTTCCTCTGTGAGCCACCCCGCCCCCCTCCAGTGCCTTACTGGTGTCATGAAGGAGGGTGGGCTATGGGAGAGCAGCAGACAATGCAGTGGGGAGCAAGAGTTCCCAGAGCCCCTGGGATGGAGAGACATAGGAGGGTGAGAACCTCAGAGAGCGACCACTTTCACTTCCTGACACCTTAGAGGCCTGGGGTTGAATGTCATCTCATGCTAAATCAAACTGTCTCTCATCCCCTTCCTGGTCCCGTCAAATCTTGGGCCTCGGTACCTTTCATGAGCTAGAAAGTGGGTAAAGGAGAATTGAGTCAAGGAGCCTTCCTTCCCACCCCCTCCTTTCTCTTTTGGAGACCAGCCTCAAACTCACCAAGTAGCTGAGGGTATTTTTGAACTTCCAGTGCCCTTGCCTCCACCAGCTAAGGACAGAGTTTGTGGGAGTGTGGTTTCATACCCAGTGTTGGAGATGGAACACAGGGTTTCATGAAAATTAGACAAGCACCCTACTAGCTGAGGTACTGTCCCAGCAAGCCCCAGAAAGCCTCTCATAGATAAAATATTATTTATAAAAGTCCAGTCTGTGGTGTGGTTTGGATGCGGATTGCCTCCCTGAGGATAAGCTGCGTCTCCAGGGAATGGGCCATCCTTTTCTGCACGGACACAGCCTTCAGGCCTGAACGTTTGTCATTCAGAAAAGACAGTTTTGCTGGGACGAGGAAGCTTTGGTGGGAACTCAGCAGGCCTTGCCCATGGCCTAGCTTCTGGCGGCTTCTCTCTTGGCCTTACTGTAGTGAGGTATCCACCCCACCTACACAGGTGTGGCCTGGGCGGGTGGTGGCTAGGTCTGGGGCCCAGGACCCCAGCTTGCTCTCTTGCATATGGAGCCATCCTGGGGTCATCTGTTTCCGGTGTAAGTGATCTCTCCCCAAATAAACATCCATCAGCCTATCGTTTCCCAGATTATTATTTACCATGGGATACCTTACCAAGTTGCACTCTCTGGGCGAGGGACCTGGCACTCTCTTCATTTTGCACCTGCAAGAAGGAAGGGAACCCCTGCCCCTGCACACTAGCTAGACAGGCAGGCTGGCCCATCTGCCAATCAATCTTCCTTGTGATTTCCCGGCTGGCAGCAGTGGGGCTGGTGTGTAAATCATTCAGAGCCCCTCTAGCTCTGCCAGGACACAGAGCTCTTTTTAATTAAGAAGAATGGAGGATGCTTCTGGCTCTGGAAATGGCGATATTAACTTACTAATGAGTCCTTAAAGAGACGTGTCTGAGTAGGCTCTGCCACCTGCCTGTGAACAGTCTCTCTAACGCTCTGTAGAGCAGACTGGACGCTGGGGAAGGCTATGTGGGGTCCAGGGAGCTGCACTGGAGGCAAAGAGGAAAGGGAGGCTCTTGGCTCCAGAGTGAGCTGGGACTAACTGGTACCTTTTCCTCTCTAAAGAAAGGGCCAGATTGCCATGTGGTGGTGGTGCATGCCTTTAATCCCAGCACTTAGGAGGCAGAGGCAGGCAGATCTCTGAGTTTGAGGCCAGCCCGATCTACAAAGCTATACAGAAAAACCCTGTCTTAGAGAGAGAGAGAGAGAGAGAGAGAGAGAGAGAGAGAGAGAGAGAGAGAGAGAGAGAGAGAGAGAGAGAGAGAGAGAAGAAGGAGGAGGAGAAGAAGAAAGAAAGAAAGAAAGAAAGAAAGAAAGAAAGAAAGAAAGAGAAAAAGAGAAGAAGAAAGGGCCAGATTGCAATGTGAGTTGAACCTTGAGTCCCGCCAGATGGCTGTGGGACATAAGAGGCACCCCAGAGAGGTCAGAACACGGTAGGAAGCATGCTTAGACTTCCAGACAGGTGATCAAACACCACAAGAACAGACTATCATTAACCAAGTGGGCATAGCAGCTCCTGGCCAGAGCAAGGCTCCCCATAAGGCCCCTGTAATCATGGACCTTGGGTAACCGACATTGCAGAGGGATGCAGCTCATTATGCATATGTAGTTACTGGAAGAACATGTAAATGCTCACTCCAAGTCTGCCACCTCTGCACCAGGACCACATGACTGTTTTCCCAGCCCTTTGTAGTGTCCCTGGAAACAAGGAATGCTAAAGCCAGGAGGCTCCAGGGTCTCGTAGCCCTACTTTCCTTCTAGAACAGCTACCACAGAGCGGGCATGCTGTGCCCATGGTTGCACAGCCCGGCAGCTATGATAGACCTGCGTCCTCTCTGCTGCTAGCGTCTCCTAAAGGCACCACGGCCTTTCCATGCCACTCCATCCTGCTGTTCTCAGTCTCTTGCTCCGCTGGCTAGGAAATTCCTCATGGTTTATAACTAACACCCAGGCTTTATTACAAGCCCCATTTCCTCTTCAGTGCGAGCAATCAACACAGGAAACTAACTTTTAGGGCTTTTGCGCTGCCACTCTCGTCCCGCACACTGAATGAGAGACTTGTCAATTTCGAGGAGTCTGGAGACTGGGCAGAGCCATTCCTTAAATGATACTCATTAAATCCCTCCAGGTTCCGGAATCACGCTATGCACTGGGGTGGAAGGCAGAGAGGAGCTGGGAGTGTGGGGAGAAGGTCCCCAGGAATGTACTCAATTCTTTCCTACCCGGAGTAGGGACTGGGCGCTCCAACGTTCTCCCTCGGGTGGTGGGGGCACAGGATGCAGGCCACACCTCTGGCCTGCTGCCTCGCATCCAGTTTGACCGATTCTCAATCATCGGGCGGACTTCCAGACTTCATTCCTTCATCGGGCGGACTTCCAGACTTCAATCCTTCATTGGGCGGGCTGGAGGCTCACAGAGCTTGAATTGTTGGTGATTAGAGAACCATCTTCACCCCCACCCCCATGCTCAGATCAGACTTCTGCTTAGGAACGCCACCTAGCGGTCACCCAGTGAAGAGCCGCCAGTGTCCTCCAGATTGATCTGCTAGGACAACCCCGACATGATGGGCTGAAGGTGTGATCAGTTCCTGTGCACACCGGCCCAAACACAGCAAGCCGGAGGTAGAGACACTCACTATCTCAGAAAGAAGGAAGAACTGCCCCTTCGCACAGAACCTACAGCGTGCTCAGCTGCTCTGCCGGCAGGGTGGTAGCCTGTGTTGCTGGGGAAGGAGCTTAGGGAGACTCCATAAAATAAGCCCTAGTCGGAACCCACCACTCCCACAAAATGCGCCCTTGTGTGCTCCGTCGGGAGGTCGCTTCTCTGAGAAGAGGCTTGACATTCTGTACTGTGTCTCCATTCACAGCTTCCTCACAACAGACCTGGGTTCAGGAAGGCTGGATTCCGGGAGAAAATGAACAGGCACTCAGTAGGTTCTCAGCCAAATTGCACCTGCTGGTCATAATATGACAGTTGGCCCCGACACGTTCAAGGTCAGAACTTTTCACAAAGCGACTGTCTGGGGCTAAGCACCTCCAAGTTTGATTAAGACGTTAGTATCATGGAGCTGGGGAGGTGGCTCAGTGATTAAGAGCCTGGCTGCTCTTCCAGAGGTCTTGAGTTCAATTCCCAGCAACCACATGGTGGCTCACAACCATCTGTAATGAGATCTGGTGCCCTCTTCTGGCGTGCAGGCATACATGCGGGCAGAATACTGTACATTTTTATTTTTTTTTAAAGGGAGGCTTCAGTATTGCAATGACACAAGTCCACAGTACCACAGGCCTACTCCATGGGGACATTTGTGACATCTCTCTCTCTTCCCTTCCTCCTCTCACCATGCCTAAAATAAACTCTGGGTGTTTGTTTTGGTGCTGGGAAGGTGGCCTTGGCTATATTAAAGACACTCTCTACTAGGCATCCTAGTCAAAAACTTTGCAACCAGCTAATAGTTTATCTAGCGTGTGCGCGCACACGCATGCGCACTTGAACGGCACGCGGTCTGGCATGCATGTAGAAAGCCTGTGAGAGTTAATCCTATCCTTTTACCATATGGGTAATAGAGATAGACTCGGGTTGCTAGGTAAGTGCCTTTACTCACTGAGCCATCTCTTCTGCCAGCCCCCAATAAACACTCTTTAAGAGCGAACAGAAAATCATGCCAAGTGCTATGCGAGATCTTAGAGCAAGAATGACTTAGGTTTGACCTGAGGAAGAACTTCTGATTGGGGGTGTGATTTCACACCGGAAAGGGTGGTGAGAAGTCAGAGGACACACTGAACTCTCTTTGGGCTTGGCACTCCTCAGCCCAGGCCTGATGCAGTCAGCCCAGGCGTGGAAACTGCAGGTGACTCAGGGAATCTTAAGCGGTGGTGGTTGCTAGGTTACCAGCTTCTTTAATGTGCCTCGATGTAAAGACTAAGGGATGCTACCTGGCTGGGAGGGAGGAATTGGGGGAAGCAGAGAGGGAGAAGAAATAAGTCAGACTTCCAGAATTAGCAATTGGGTATAGCCTGGAGGCAAACTGATTGGGTTTTTTTTTCCCTGACTTCTTTTCCATGGTCAAGTCTCTTGATCCCTGTGGTTTACGCAGAGTAAAGTCTATGGATGTGAGCACTGAGCTGGAACAGGGCGGTCCAAGACTGGACTCTGGGGTCTCCCCAGGAGAGACCCTCTACAATCACTGGGATCCCTTTGGGCTCTAGGCTCCTTCCCTTGCTGCGATTGGACAAATGCTCAGAAGCCAGGTGAGAAGGAAGCTCCCAGCCTCCTGGCTAATGTGTGATGTGTTCATTTGTGATTTGGACTCTTGAACCCAGTCTTCTGAATGAGCTGCCAGCTCTAAGTAAAGTACTCCCAAGTGTCAGACCCTCCTCTGCAAAACACAGATGCTCACAGATGCCTGGCAGTCTTGAGTGAGAACTTGGAAGTGCAAGGGCTGAGCTCCGGGAAGTCTGCCCACCTGCGGGGAGGGTGTGAGAAGATGCTTGGCTTTGCTTCGGTGAAGGCTCATAGGCAAGCCAGGCTGAGGACAGATCCCAAGAAGCCCATCCTCACCCCAACCTGCAGCTGTGAAGCGAATTCAGTTCCACATTCCTCTGGGCCGGCGAGGTCCCTAGGGATGCTGTGGGGTACCCACCAGAGAAGACTCCATGGGAATGGCTTCAGGTTGTAGCAAACTGGGTGTTCAGGACTGTAGTCCTGAGCCTTTCTCAGGGCGGGCTTTAGAGTGCAAAAACCACATCCCGGGTTGACGCATCTCATTTAACAAGAACAGTTGGCTACAGGTGGATCTGTAGAAGCAGAAAGGAAGGTTACTGCGTTCCCAGAACTATGGACTTGGATGGGATAGGTCTTTGTTCTCGGGTTTTTTTTTTTTTTTTTTTTTTTTATTTTGGCAGGTGGTGCTGCCTACATGCTGGGTTCCAAGGCCGCAATGGTACGTAGTCCATCATATGATCACTTTTTATAAGGTCTGGAGGCCTTTTGCAAGAACAGGAAATGGTTGGCATTGCCTGTGAAACTTCATTAATTTAGACTACACTCTTAGAACTTATGAGTTCTTGTCAAATAGGGAAGAACAGAACACAGCCTCTTTCTGTGGATGATCTAAATGTTGATTTTGCAAACACGCACATCTGAGCTTTAAAAATAGAATTGTTAGGTCAAGAGCTCAAGATAGTACGATAGGCCTATTTTGAGTTGCATTTTCTGTTTCTCACAGAAGTTGCAGCAGCAGTATGGGAACTGGCAGGAATGTACCAGGACCATTTTCCCTGTCAGAAGGTATGGTGAACACTAGACAAGAATTACCTCTTCTAACCTTCACAAAAACATATACCATGGAATGCTACAAAGAAATAAAGGAGGGGGAAAAAAACCTGATGTAGAGACAGACACACACCTTCCATCTCAGCACTTGGGAGGCAGAGGCAGGCAGATCTGTGGGAATCTGAGGCCAGGCTGGTCTATATATACAGAGAGTACCAGGAGAGCCAGGCTGACATTCAGAGACCCTGTCTCAAAAAGAAAAGAGCTGGGCTTGGTAGCACAGGCAAGTCTGCAGGCCTGGCTTTGGAGGCCATAGTAGGAAAATTATGATTTCCAGGCATGGTGAGACCATGTTTCAGAAAAATAGAGAGGGGGGAGAGAAGGGGAGAGAGAAAGAGATAGAGAGAGAAAGAGAGAAGGGGAGAAAAGGAAGAGAGAGGGAGGAGAGAGAGAGAGGTGGGAGAGAGAGGGGGAGAGAAAAGGAAGAGAGGAGGAGAAAGAGAGAGAGGTGGGAGAGAGAGGGGGAGAGAAAAGGAAGAGAGAGGGAGGAGAGAGAGATCCTTTCAATAACATGGATGGTGGTACTCCAGGAATGAGTTTGGGGGTGGGGTGGGTGGGGACTCTGAAAGGTTACATACTGTATGATTTTATCATATAACATTCTTTTCCTTCCAGTGAGGATAACCTTGAACTTATGATTATCCTGTCCCTACCTCTCAAGTGCTATGATTTTGGGCATGCATCACTAGGATTTATGTCGCTATGCCAGACACCAGGTTTCATGCAGGGCTGGGCATGGGATCCAGGTTTTTGTGCTTGCTAGGCAAATTCTCTACCAAGTGAGCTACAGTCCCAGCTCCTTGTACAGCATGGCTGGAGACAAGATTTCAGAAATGGATTGTCAGGGGCTGGGGAGGGACGAGCAAGAAGTATGGAATTGTATCAGATATCAAAAGGTGACATGGGACCCATGTAATAATGTGTTCTGTGTGTGAATTGTACTTTAGCTTGGTAGGATATTAGTACTGGGAGACACTGGGTGAAGGATATTTCTCCTTTATAACCACACGTGAATCTACAGTTTATCACAAATCAAAGTTTAGTGTCTAACATGTGCACAGCTATCCCCAGCACTGGGGGAAAATACACACCACACTGCGTGTGCACACACACCATGGAAAATCTGTCAGGCTCCCAAGCTTCCATGCGGAAAGAAGCCAAATAGGAGGACCCTGTGGGCCACTAGGTGGCCCGGTGTCACTGTGTGTGTGTCACTGGCATTTGTAATTACTGGGGACCACAGTTATGAAGGGTCTGTTGCTGGGTAGAGGTTTGAAGGGGTTTTCTATCCAGTCCTGTGGTTGGTGCTAACCAGGTTTGCCCTTCTAGAGATGTGTGAAGTTTTTTTTTTTTTTTGTCTTTTTTTTTTGGGGGGGAGGGTTCCTCCCAGTCTGTCTATTAATATGTTCGGCGTGGTTCCCCGTCAGTGACTTTACCTGCGGCTTTGTGGACGTGTCCACTCAGGAGGGAAGGAAGGTTCCGTGTGAATTACAGGCACACGCGTGCAGATTGTTAGATCTGCCGGTCCCCACTGCATGTGTGTGATGTGTGTGTCACCGCCTCCTAACTCGGCTCTGAGGTTTGACCCGGTGAGAACACCTCCCCCCAAACAAAGCCAGCCTGTCACGAACTGGGTCTGTGTACTGTAGACAAACTGGGTAATTGGGCTCTCCGCCTCCTCACCCAAAACAAACACTCGCAAACGCCCGCCCCCACGCTGGCGGGATCCGCCTGTCATCTGGGCACCGGCTTCTGCTCCGGCTGCCTCCGACCCTGGAGACACTGCAGGCCCTGCCCTCGCCCGCCCGGGCTGCCGGGACTGACGCACAGGCCACAGCATCACCGCGGGGCGCGTGGGCTCCTGCCCAGGTGTGGCGGCTGCGGGGAGGCGGCGCGGGGAACCGGCGTCCTCCGGCCCGGGCTAGTAGTCCCAGCAGCCGCTCGCCTGTTCGGGTGACAGCGGCGTGCGGGCCTGGAAGGGCAGGGCACGCTGTCCCCGGCTCCGTGGCTGCCGGGCTGGCGGTGAAAGCCGCGCGTGGCTGCGGGCACCGCCCGGGAGCTAGTGGGGGGCGATCGCGGCGCCCACGCGCGGCGAGGTGGGCTCTGCGCTCCAGGGGAGCGGGCGGGGCGGGGCTCATCCTGCAAAGTTGCCCCAGGGCAGGCTACCTCCGGCGCCCTGCTGCCCTAGATTCCTCCCGCGGAGTCAGGGGTGGACGTTGCCGCCCCGCTGACACCCGAGGGACCGGAGAAGCCAGCGGGCGTCGGCGGGAGCCCGCGCAACGCGAGATGGAGGCTGCAAGAGGGGACGTGCGGGCCGGCGCCGAGTAGCCGGCCGGTCCCGGGGCTGGACCTTGCCCGGACGCTGGGAGGGCGAGCGAGCAGGGCCCTCCCCCGGGCTGCCATGGAGGTGCCCAATGTCAAGGATTTTCAGTGGAAGCGCCTTGCTCCACTGCCTAGCCGCCGGGTCTACTGCTCACTGCTGGAGACCGGGGGGCAGGTGTATGCCATCGGGGGATGTGATGACAATGGCGTCCCCATGGACTGCTTCGAGGTCTACTCCCCCGAGGCCGACCAATGGACCTCCCTGCCCTCCCTGCCCACAGCCAGGGCCGGGGTAGCGGTTACTGCCCTAGGAAAGCGGATTATGGTGATCGGGGGTGTGGGCACCAATCAACTGCCTCTGAAGGTCGTGGAAATGTACAATATCGATGAGGGCAAGTGGAAGAAGAGGAGCGTGCTGCGTGAGGCTGCCATGGGCATTTCTGTTACAGCCAAAGGCAAGTGGGGTCAGGGGCAAGGGTGGGCATAGAGGAGAAAGGTAAGGGTCACGGGGGGGGGAACGGATGGAATGCAACATAATGGGGGGGCGCAATGGCACGTCACCCATCACATTTGAACCTTACATGAAGCGCTGAAAGTAGAGACCCGCTGTCCTCATTCCCTTATTGGGAAGGGAAGCTGAGCAGGTGAAATGTCTAGGAATTCCATCTGATGCCAGGAGTCAGCTCCAGAGGGTTCCTCCCGGCAGGCTAGGCAGGCCACTGCAGAGGGAGAGAGCCAAGGTGTGAACTGGGGGGTTGTCCGCGATGACTCTGCAGACCCTGGCATTCAGCCCAATGGCCACATTTCCCACTGGTCTCACACACCCCCAAGCCTACCTGTGTTTGAGGTTCCCGAGGGCCATCACCCCCTCCCTCTACCACCACCAGGTCTGCCAGGGAGGCTTTGGGACCGTATCCCAACATCTTTAACTCCTGACTACAGTGTCAGCCGCGCTAAGTGGAGGTCAGAATGTTTCAAAGGTTGACTCGTGTGGCTTATTATCCAGGTCCAGCAAGTTCTCTGACTTGCATGTGGTTTTAGAATTCTTGTTTCACTTTTTCAAATCCCTCATTTCACTGCTCTGGGGCCCAATATAGCCTATAGAGGGGGCTCCAACTGCCGTCTTCTTAAAACAGAGTTTTGTGAGAATGAGAATTAAGAGACCCCAAATTCATATCCACTTGCCTCCACACTGTAGGCTTGGTGGGTGACCTTCCTTCCTTCCCCATCCTTCCCTGCGTCTCTTGCTACACTACCCCAGCTGCCTATCAGGCACACGGCAGAGCAGAAACTGGCCTCTCTAACACCTGTTCTGTCCCTGGCACAGCCTTAGGCCACAGGGAGGAGAGAACTGGGTAGAATCTGGGACCCAAAAGTGACTGTCAAGAAGCTGGGTCCAGACCGGCCTTGGGAAGGGGAGACAATAGGTTTTCATGACCACCAGTTAGTACGAAAAGCCAGGCTGGTGCTGAAGGCCTGTAATCCTAGCTACTCTGGAGACTGAGACAGCGGAGTGGCAAGTTCAAGACTTACCTTGGCTGCAGAGTGAGTTCAGGAGGCTGATGCAGACGGATTATGAGTTCAAGGGCAATTTAAGCTACGTAGTAAGACCCCCATTAAAAAAAAAAAAGAAAAGATGGATGGTCCAGAGGCTCATGGAGACACTGAGGACAATGACTATGGACTATATATGCGTCATCGCTAGCTCCTTCAATAAATTATGCTGAAAGTTAAAAATTAAGGCTTACCATTGGTGCTCTATCTCTTTGGAATTTCAGCATCTCCAGATAAGTGTTATTTGTACTCTATTTTAGAAGGAGCACCTTGAAGGCTGGAAAGGGTATTTCCCCAAGGTTAAACAGGCCACCCCTGTGCTCCAAACTATAAAGTCAGCAAGTGGGCCCAACAGTTAGGCTGGTAAACATTTACATGTCAGCCATTGTGCTGGGTTCATAGATTAAGCTGGTATTAGTTACTTGTGGCAATAAACCAATGGAGATTCCATCGCTCAGGAGGCACCAAGCCAAGTCCTCAGGGCCCCCTGCTTTGCAGCTCAGGGAACCCCAGTTGAGGTTCAAATGATGGGTCAGAACTGACCATCGGCTGAACGACTGTGGAGCAGACAGAGTTTTTTCAGGAGGGGGTGTTCCTAGAAGGAAATCGGAATTTGTGCTATTCAAGCGTTTATCATCAGGCCCTTTCCAAGCCCTGGGCTTAGGGCTTGGATCCACCCCAACCTCAGTATGGCTAGGAAGCAAAGGTAAATAGGGCTTGCTTTCTGTAGTAGTAGCCCCAAAGAGTCAAAGTACCATGGAGAGGAATGCTGTAAGCAAAGGCTTCTGGGAGCAAGGACCACATCCAAGAACTGAGGATTCCTGAGAGCAAACCCATTCAGGCAAGCAAATGTTAGGTCATGCTCTCTGATACAGTGTGCATAGTCCCTGGAAAGCTACCCACTGCCAAGAGCAGAGGAGAAAGCACGGATTCCCCGCTAAGAGAAGGCAGCTCGGAGGGCAAGGTTCCTGAAGGATCAGTTCCCCAAAGCCTTTTCCTCATTCAGACCTGCCCTTATCAGCCCATTCAGCTGATAAGCTCCTGCAAGCTTCTGTATATATGAAGGAGAATGCCATTTCCCCACTGGGGAAGCAGACAGAGCCACTGACAGCCAAGTGTGCTGAGGGCCAGTGACAGTGGGTCTGACTGTAGTTCTAAAGGACTTCACCATGTCTGAAGAATTAATGTCTGAGGATTCCTATGGGATCCTAAGGGGCAGGTCATTATTGGAGATCATCACAAAAGCCCCTTCCCTCACCTTCCTCTCCAGCTGCCTATAAAGGAGGACGGGGGATGGTGGGGGACCTAGGCTTCACTGCCACCTGTCCCTGTTCAGGGTTTAGTGTATCGCGCTTTGCCAGGGACTTGGCACTAGGGAGGGCCGAGGCACACAGACCTGCTACAGCTTTAGGAAGACCCAGATTTAGCCATAACAGGTGTTATGGATGGTGTTAGCCACTCACCAAAACAGCTGCGATTTCCTAGCAGAGCAGTGGTGTAGTCAGGAACTTGGAGTGCTCTGTGGAAGGCTATGGATTCTGTTGGGCCTGGCTCTGGGTGCCGAACGGTGTCTCTGTGTGGCTTTTTTCTTAGATTATAGAGTATATGCTGCAGGCGGGATGGGCCTGGACCTTCGTCCACACAACTACTTGCAACACTATGACATGCTAAAGGACATGTGGGTGTCACTAGCACCCATGCCCACTCCAAGATACGCTGCCACCTCCTTCCTCCGGGGCTCCAAGATCTACGTGCTGGGTAAGGACAAGCTCCTTGTTCATTTCCTCTCCTTGCTCCCTTGGTTGAGTTTCCTAGGAAGCAATGCCACAGCCTGAGAATTCCCCTGGCCCTGGGGAACAATCCCATTGTTGCAGCCCTTGAGGGGTCTTTCAAACAACTCAACAACAGAAGGGAAATCCCAGCCCTATTCCTATTGGTTCCCAGGGACTGCTCTTTCTTTTTCTTTTTTTTTGTCCACCATGTGTCCTGTTCCCATTTCCAGGGGGACGGCAGTCTAAGTATGCAGTCAATGCCTTTGAGGTCTTTGACATAGAGTCACGGTCCTGGACCAAGCTCCCCAACATTCCCTGTAAGCGGGCTTTCTCCAGCTTTGTGACCCTGGACAACCACCTGTACAGCCTGGGAGGCCTGCGACAGGGTCGTCTCTATCGGCAGCCCAAGTTCCTCCGGACAATGGATGTTTTCGACATGGAGCAGGGTGAGCTGGGTTCCCACCCTCTTGGCTGCTTGCCTCTCTTCTGACTGAGCCCCGCTTTCTCCATCCGGGAAATCTTCCTAGGGCTGCTTACATATCCAGGCAGGCCTCTCCAGTGTCTAAGCAGCCTAACTAACTCATGGAAATGCTTTGGCCTGGTTGGCTGTTTTCACGATGGCCTTTCCTCCTCCATCTCAAGTATCTGTGCAGGACCAGGTTAGGAAGGGACTCTTCCTGATGGAGAATCAGAGGGATCCTGATCACTCTGTTCACCACCTTTAACCAGATTCCTCCCCAGCTGAGGACTGTGGAAAACCTAAATAGAATAGATGCTCATGGGAGTTGTATATGTCACCAGAGAAGGCTGAGGTGGTAGAGTGTCTAGAGGGTGTCATTTCAATCAGCAGGAGATGCTGTCTGTACCTTAAACACCAGGGAGTAGGCATGCAGGGTAAGAGTCACGTGGGGTTCATTTGTATTTGTTAGGGGGCATCAGCATCTAACCCTTTATGTCTTCCATACTTTGCGTGGCTTGCAGGGGGATGGCTAAAGATGGAACGTTCATTCTTCCTCAAGAAGCGCCGGGCTGACTTCGTGGCTGGCGGTCTGAGTGGACGGGTCATAGTGGCGGGGGGACTTGGTAAGGATGGACCATCTCAACTGTTCTGTGTTGTGGTTCTGGTCCTTGGCACTGCACTTGAGTGACAGATGGTACTGACTTCTTACACCTCCCACGGCTCCACTCCAAAGAATTCAATACAGCCTGGACTTGACCTTCCCGCGTGGGCCCCACACGTGTCCTTCCCATTCTGTACTAGGAAAGTGGAGATCTAGAAAGAATAGGGGACATGCTGATAACTGTGAACCCCGGTGCTGAACCCAGGTCCCTGAGTCCCTTTCTGGGGAAAGCTGGAGACAGAGGGTAAAGGGATCAGTTGTCATTGACCCCGCTCTTCTTGGACGTCCGGTGTATCCTGGGATAGCAAAGCAAATGATCAAATAAATGGTCCTAATCCTGGACTTGGATGATGTATAACTCATCCTTCTCAAAGACGGCTGGCATTTTGAAGGCTGGAGTGACATTGAAGTCATAGGGCACAGTGATGAAAGCAGTGGGACTCCCTGGCAACCAGAGTTTGCTCAGTGAAGATACACCCCACTATGCTCATTCATGAACAAGTGTATGAACTAGATTATGCGGGAAGCTTCCTATGTGTGTGAAAAACCAGGAGGGAAGGAGGCAGCAGGGCTTAGAAGCCCCTGATGACCGAGGGTGAAGAAAACAATCCCTCTCTCTCTCTCTCTCTCTCTCTCTCTCTCTCTCTCTCTCTCTCTCTCTCTCTCTCTCTCTTCTTTTTTCCCAAGACAGGGTTTCTCTGTGTAGCTCTAGCTGTCCTGGAACTCGCTCTGTAGACCAGGCTGGCCTCACACACACAGAGATCCACCTGCCTCTGACTCCCAAATGCTGGAATTTTTGTTGTTGTTTTTGTTGTTTTTTGAGACAGGTTTTTTTCTGTGTAGCTTTGGAGCCTGTCCTGGAACTAGCTCTTGTAGACCAGGCTGGCTTTGAACTCACAGAGATCTGCCTGCCTCTGCCTCCCGAGTGCTGGGGTTAAAGGCATGTGCCACCAACGCCTGGCCGTGCTGGGATTATTAAGGCATGCACTACAACTCCCGGCCAACAATCCTATTCTTAAAAGGAAAGGGCAGAGAGAAGGGTCATGGGACAAAGTTGCTTGACAGGAATTCTTGGCCCAGGATGGTAAAGCCAGGGCCATCCTTTAGCCTGGCTAAAGGTAATGAGGTTGCTTGGCTTTGACTTCTAGGTTGGGAGATGGTCCCTGTGGGACATGCTTGGTGGTTGGGCTTCCTGGTCAAAGATCTGATTCCCCTGTCATTTTCAGGAAACCAGCCCACTGTCCTGGAGACAGCAGAAGCATTCCACCCAGAGAAGAACAAGTGGGAGGCCCTCCCTGCCATGCCCACACCTCGCTGTGCCTGCTCCAGCATCGTCTTCAAGAACTGCCTTCTGGCTGTGGGGGGTGTCAGCCAGGGTCTGAGCGATGCTGTAGAGGCGCTCTGTGTCTCTGAATCCTAGCTGGCCCGAGCAGTGTCCTTCCCTGGACAGCGTCACCCCACTCGGGACATGAGGGATGATAGTCTCATCAAAGCAGTTCAGACTACAACCTCTGTCTCCAACTCTTGTTAAAGCCAGTGGGGCCAAGGCCTAGGGTTCTCAGTGACCTCCCTCTGCCCCCTAACCTACCAATCCCAGAAAGCTCAGCTGACTCCACCATAAATGACAGCTGGGCTGTGGTGGGGGTGGGGGGGAGGATAGACATCTGCAGTCAGTGCTCAGATACAGAAAGGCATAGAAATGCTCCGTCCTCTCACCTACCTCCTGGGGTGGGGGTGGGGCAGTTGTCACCCAGGTAGAGGGGGCATTGTTGCCCTTCCCCATCTCCGAGCTAGATAAACTCATGAAGAATGGGGAGTTCCCATGCCCCTTCTTTGTCTTTGGTTGACATCGGTTCCCCATGTAGAAGGCAGCTGTGGGCCTGCCCCAGCCATCACCTACTTGTCAGGAATTGGACTTGAAGCTAAGACAGATGTGTAGGGAAGGTAGTCGGGGGCTCACACACCAGGCCAGTCCAACAGCCTTGGCAGAAAGGACCCTTCCTCTCAGGTCCTTGTTGGACATGTGGCGATGGAGTATCAATATCTTCTGCCTTCTGCCACCCTCCGCCATCTGAGGCCCGGCCATTCTGTGCCCAGCAGCTCTTCAAGAGTGTTTCTGGGTGAGACCTTGTCATTTACACTGTGGCTTCCAAATCCACAAAGGGTGGATTAATTGCACTCTGGTTAATAACAGCAGCACAATGATGACATCTCTATCGCCGTCTTCTTTGGAGTCTGGAGACAAGGCAGGGGGAGTCCTAGATGGTGGGTAGGAAACCCGTGAGACCACTTCCCCCACCCCCACCCCCCGTGTTCTTAGGCTAAATAGGGGCCAGTTGGCTACCCGCTCTTGACCAGGACTCTTGAAGAGGTTCTACCTTCCACCAGTCATAGCTGTCCCACCTCCGAGAGGCAGCTGGTGTCTCTCGCCTCTTGATGTCCAGCTGTATGTTTGGCCAAGGCTGTGATAATCCCGCCTTTGTCGTGTTATACCCCTGTCTAACCTTGTTCAGTGCTGCTGAAGCTCGTTTTAGGCATCAAAGGGTGAGAGAGCTGTCCGCTGGCTTAGAAAACAAGTGAGGGGGGGAAAAGACCAGAAGGGTGGATACGGATGCGGATGCCTGTCCCTTCAGCCTGCACAGCACCTCTTTGTGCTTCCTGGCCCCAGATATTCACCCCAGTAGGTCCCAGCTTGGGGAAGAGCACTTACCTGACGATCCCAGCAGAGAAACCAAACCTAACCAGTTAGCCCTGAGAACACAAAGACTAAAATTCCTATCAAGGCTGTGGAAGAGCCAGTGCTTAGCAGAAGGCTCATGAGGCTCAGGCAGTTACCGCCTAAGGAGTCTGAGCGGTCAGAAGGAGCTCTTTCTGTTGAAGGGGTGGGGTGGCACTTCCAGAAGGATCTTCAAGGGTCTTTAAGGAATGGTGGGTTGTTGGCTCCTTTCTCGGAATACCTTGGTTTCTTTCTTCTTTGGCGTCCAAGAGGGCACTGCCACCTGCTGGCCGAGCATGTTTCTTCACCCCAAGGTGAGGAGGCAGATTGTGGCCGATGGTTCCCCTAAAGAGCAGACTGCAAAGAAGCCTCCATTGCTTCTGGATCCAATTCCATTCAGCCTCCCTAACCGTTAGAAAAAAAATGGCTGGGGGGCTTCAGCTGCTATGGGGGGCTTCTTGGAGCAAGCCGTTTCCCACTTGACTCTACCTCCCTATCCCACTTTCTCGTCTGCCCTGCCCACATCATCTCCAACCCAAGAGGAGCCAAGCACACAGGGGCTTTCTCCAGGCATAATGGCTCCACATTTGTGGATAGAGCTGAATCCTTTTAAGACTTGGAACCTTGAGGGCCCAGCCCTCCTATAAGGTTGAATTAGACATTGGAATCACAGCAACTCAAGGCTGGAGCTGTATGTGCTAGGGTCACCCCTGCCCAAGTTCCATTGCAGGATGACAGGAGAAGCCACACCGGGGAGCGAGAGAAGCCATCAATGGCTGTGTTCAAGTGCGTGGTTCCATACTTCTCCCGCACATTGCAGAAGCAGCACCGTCGATGGCCTGCCTCCAACTGTGTCTTGCAATTACATTGATCTTATGGGACTCCCCCACTCAACCGCCCACCGACCCCACTCTGGCCTGGGAGGAGAAGTGTGGTCACTTTTCCAACCCCAGCCCCCTTAAAAAAGAATCAGACATGTAGGCACCCTGATGGTACAGCTGATGCATGTTGGGGGTGAACTCCTGATCCTGCCCTATGAACACAGCCTCGCCCCCACACTTACGTAAATACACACTGCCGTCCTTAGTGCTGCCAGAACGTGAGAACAGCAAGGGGCTTCATGCATGAAACTAGATCCCGTGCCATCCATGCAGAGCAGGCCCACAGCCTTAGCCAGGGGCTCAGAGGGACTTCCTTCCAGTGGTGGCTCCAGTGTGAGAAATGGAACAGTGATGTGACCTTGGCACAAGGCAGGACTCAGGCAAGAGCCAAAGAGGAAGACAAAGTTAGTGGCTGTGACAAATGGAACCCGTGAAAATTGTCCTGGGGGGGGTTGCTTTCCAGGAATGCCCATCAGAACACGCCACGGACAGGGGGCAGCTGGAAACAACGGGAAATTCGGGTCCCACGTCTGGAGGTTAAAACTGTGAAATCAGAGTTTAGAGCGGCTGTGCTCTGGTCTAGGTGGGGACAATCCCTATGGCTCTTCCTAATTCAGTGTTAGCTGGAAGTCCTTGGTGTACTTTAGCTTGCAGCAGCGGAGTTTCAATTAAACCTGTCTTCACACAGCCACTCCCCCGACTTATGAGGATGCCAGTCACCGGACTGAAGCCCATGCATGTCCAATATGACTCCATTTTAAGGTGATTATATCGCATCATGTATTCCTTATTATTTATGTATTGTGTTAGTATATAATGCATATAATATACAGTTTCCAAGTGATTTTTCATCCCCAGATGTTAGAGGTTAGGATATCGACATACAGTTCTGGGGGAGGGGAAGGACAACACAAATCAGCTTGCCACCCTACCAAGCATGATAAGCAGAGCAGGGAGAGCAGTAATTCGGAGCCCTGAGCTTCCTGCTTCAGCCCACTGTTAGAGCAGGGCCTCCAGAGAAGAGCCTGAGCGCCAGAGAGCTCACATCTTGGACGTGCAGCAGCCGAAGAGGCCAAGGCAAGGCCAGGTTTGAGCAGATCCTGAGGGGAGCTGAGGCTTGGATTGAGGCTTGGAGTGTGTTCTCTGACCTTGTCCCTCCCCAACCTTCGTGCTGGTGGATGGAGGACCGGTCCCCGAGGAAGCAGGGGATGGGGCGGCTGGCTGCCAGAGCCAAATGCCCAGAGTGTCAATCAATGTCAAGGCGGGTGGCCTTCTCCCCTGTGCTATGGTCCTCTTTGTTTCACTGGCTTGATCTACTGTCTGTCTTCCCAAACATTAAAGCTCCGTGGACTCCACAGGCAGCTGTGGACCTGCCTCACAGAAGTCCCAGGGCCCTTGTCCCCTCCATGGAGCAAAGTGCTCAGACTTCACCTTCCCCAGCCAGGTGGTGTCACTTGAGTGTGAGAGAGCAGAGGAGACCTGCAGACCATGTGCCTCAACTGCCTTACACCAGCTCTGTGCACCTCCCCCAGCACCCCAGGTCCCCAGAACCTACACTCCCTATGTCCCTACACCCTATACCCTATACTCACTATATCCCTATACCCTACACTCCCTATGCTCCTACACCCTATACTTATACTCACTATATCCCTATACCCTACACTCCTGTGGTTAGCCTTAGACCACGTGGCTGGGTCAATGGGCTGGGGTCACTGTTTCCAAGTGTCCCACCCTGCTCTCTCACCTGCACAAGGTAAGGACTCAAAATCATCATACCAAAGCACCCAATGGGAAGTAGGCATTGGCCCTGTGCTTAGCAACTCAGTCTCAAAAGCAAACTAAGAAAACGGGAAATCACTTTCCCAGGTCCCCCTGCTCCACACCCCTCCTTGTAGAAGGGGACTGACTGGGATCTTTTCCTCTACATTGTCCCTTGCTGTACCGTGTGCGACCTGAGTTTCCGGCTCTACCCTGGACAGCCCCTCTCGCTCACACAGTGACTCGTTTCCTATGGACCCTCATCACCACACAGGCACTCCCTGGACTCCCTCCTCCCTTCCAGAGACCTTGCCTATACATCTGACTGCGTACTATGGAACTCTAACCTTCCTTCAGCCTCCTAATCCTCATAAAGTTTCCAGGTTCAGCTCCTCCAGAAAGGCTAGCCTTCCAGCCTGCCCCCTCCCACTCAGTACCACAGTCTCCCTTCTCCTTAGTCCCCCCCATACACCTGTCCCCTCCACCCTGAATACCCCTCCTGTGTGTGGCAAAGGCGAGCCGCTGTGGTCTCAGTACCCTCCCCACATTTTTGAGGTCTCCTTTGGTTGTGATGGTGTCACTATCGTATGTGACCCAGGGCATCTGATGAGAGAGGAACCCTTATGCTGCCTACTGTCCCAGGTTGGAAACTGAGCAGAACTTCAGCACACTTGCTTATGGACCGGGCTCCCTCGGCTCTATGCTGTGGGAACCAGCAACAGGCCAGCTTTTAACTGAACTGATGACCGGGGCCTTGCTAGTCCACCTTGCAATGACACCCCCCCCCTTCAGTACCGAACTGGACTGTACCGGTGTTATTCAGGCCATGAGGAATGCTGGCTCCCACCTTCATTTACCCAGGGCCAGGAGCTGCTGACCCGGCTAAAGAATGTGCTTTGCTTGGTGTTAGCATTCCAGGATCAGCTTGGGAGGCCAAGGGCTTGAGTTGGCAGCAGAAGCCAAACACAAGGCAGAGAGGGGGCACTGAATCCCCCCTCCCCCTCCCGCAATCTGGGTACATATTCCTTGTCTGTATGTCTCAATCAGTCTGGGTCTCCCCTGGGTTGATGCAGAGCCAGCAGGAAGAAAATACTCTCTCAGTTTTGGGAAGGGGACATTTACATGAACCGAAGCTATCAGGTCCCGATCCGCAGGGCACCTTGGCAGAAGCCCCACCTGCTGGGGAGCCTAGAACTCTATACAAAACCATCTTCAAGTTCACGGTTTCCTTAGACCAAGTAGGCAGGGAAACTGAGTCACAGGTCCGGGCCATGTGACCAGCGGACAGAAGAGCCCTGTCTCTGGCTCTCACTCAGGCCGTTGTGTTCCTTATGCACTCACCCAGCATCTAATCCAGGGCTCAGTGAAGGGACATCAAGGTTGTGTGTTGACAACAGAGAGACTTGTACTCATCGTAGCCCATCATCAGTGTTGGGTGACTTGGGCTTGAGTGACACCACACAGGGAAAGTACTAGACATCTCCAGGGCTCACACACTAGGGCACTCCTGTAACTCATAACACCTGCCTAAACGCAGATGACCTGGGCTTTTAATCCCCCAGAAGGGGAGTGGCAGACCTCAGAGGCCAGGAAGAGGGAGTGGGACAAGGAGTGCTCTGTCATTAACAGTGAGGTGAGGCATCCTTTGCAAACCACTGGCTGGGACCCCCTAGAATTAAAAACTAGCTGGGCATCCACCCCTCAAACTCCCAGCACCCTCAGCACCATATTTAGGAGCTTAAATATTCGCGTGTGGGGTAGTTAACAGGCCCTTCTTTTCCTCCCTTCCCGTGTCCCCCAGCATGGTTCTAGAGCCTTAGGCAGTTTCAACAATCACTCACTAGCCCTGAGCTTATCTTCACTGTCCTCCTGCCCGGGACGGATCCACAGAGCTCAAGTGTCTGTTAAGTCCTTGCTGTACAGCTGTGATGCTATGTACGCGCTTGGATCTCTGCCAGGATTGTGTGTCTGTGTGTGTGTGTGTGTGTGTGTGTGTGTGTGTGTGTGTGAGTGTGTGTGTGTGAGTGTGTGTGTGTGTGAGTGTGTGTGTGAGTGTGTGTGTGTGTGTGTGTGTGTGTGTGTTGGGGAGGAGGGGTTGGGAAGATGGAGGGCCAGCAAAAGCCCAAGCAGACAGATAGGAAACCATTTGACACCACAGCAAGCTCATGAGAGAGACATACGACATGTTTCGTACATGAACACAGAGCATCAGGAGCCTGGGGCAAACCAGACTCCTCACCCAACCAAATCGAGATGGCAAACCACCATTTCTGGTACCATCTTTGGGACCCTTTAGGAAGGAACAGGTTCTTTGCTTTTCTATCTACACAGTGGGGATAATCACACGCTGGTCCCTAGTGAGGGAGGGGTTCACCAGGACAGGACAGCTAAGGCTGCCGTGTTCCTTGTAGGACTTGCTAGAATTTTAGACTGTCTGTAAAACTCACTAGCTCCGTTTTGTATTTCCGGAACTCATTTGGGCCCCACAAGGTAATGTAAAAGGGCACAGCCACGATGTCAGGCTGAGCAGGTTTTATTTGCCTCCTGCTATGCTATGCCACTTCCTAGCTGGTGACACTATATCTAGGATGCTTACAACTCAAGTTGTCTCAACAAATGGACATCACTATAACAGCTGATAGTCAGCCAGCCCACAGCCTGTCAATTCTCAGTTTGGCCAGAAGAGGGCAGCTTTGAGCCAGACAACTCAATTTCCTGGACTATGCTGTTTATCCAGACTCTAATGGATTCACAACTCCTAGTTTTGGAGAGCCAGCTCCAACAGGCTCGGTCCTGTTCACACAGTTCCACCAGCTGCCGGGAGGGCAAGGTCCACGCACCCAGGCCTTACTGTCCACCACAGAGTGGGGTTAAAAGGTGACTCAGGACCGTAACTCATCTGTGTTCTAAGCAGAAGGCAGTCTAATGACCAATGTCTCTGGCTGGAGGCCTGAGCCCACATCTGCTCTTCTCCCTGAGAAAAGGGGAAGAAGAAGTTGAGCATCTGTACCCAGACAGTCCCAGGGAGCAGACACTCCGGGTCCTTACGGCTGTCAGTTACGCAGACAGCAAGTCAATTGACTTTCTCTGTTCCTTGCCCCCTACACCCCCATTTCATGCCTGAGACTGATCTAAGTCTCATCCACCCCTCAAATCCCCCCCTCCTTGAACTCCCAAGCCATTTAAGACCCAACTTTCCTGCCCGGTACCTGTACTTCTTACTACCTTGAGGGGCCTCCTGCTTCCTCCCATAGATTGTAGGGTCAACTGTATACTTACCTTATTTCTCTTGTTAGACAGAAAGCTTCCTGAGAGTGAGGACCTAATTATTAGTCATCTCTCCAAGATGTACCTGACACCTGCTTACTCAGCCCTTCCCCATCCTCCAAACCCCCAACCCCCACCCCCGCGCAGACCCTTGCCATCTGTGCTCCTGCCCAGACCCTGCAGCCAGCACATGTCATAGTGTCTCTCTCTGATGTGCTCCCACATCCCAAGCCATCCCCAACATGTGACACATTCAGACTATGGAGTGCAGGAGGACAGGAGTAGACATTATTCCCAGCGAGTACATGGGAGGCTTATTTTCCTCAAGGGTCTTTAAATAGCTAGCTGGTGATTGTGTGAGGGTGAGCAGTGCCTCTTCTTAGGGCTGGAGTATAAAGTAGATAGGACTAAGAGTGGCTCCACTCAGCCTAGACACCCCAGCACATCCTGCCCAAACATCTAAACCCAAGATTCCAGTCACTGAGCCACCTTCCAAGCCTCCCTTTACAGAGTAAAAGTTGAGTTTCAGGACTCGGTTGCTCTATTCGGTAGCTCTCAAATAGTTTTGTTGCTGTTTATATGTGTGGGTATTTTGCATACATACATACATACATACATACATGCATACATACATACATTTGTGCAACACAGTTGTGCCTGGTGTCCTGGGAAGCCAGAAGAACCTACCAGATCCCTTGGAACAGGTAGCTGTGGGCCAGTATGCGGGTGCTGTGAATTAAACCGTGGTCCTTTGAAAGAGCAGCCAGTGCTCCTAACTCCTGAGCTGTCTCTCCAGCCCTGTTCAGGACTTCTGACACCTGGTCTGTGTGTCTACCTCCACTGTCATCCATTTTTTGTCCCTGTGAATCCACTGGCATCTTGATCTGCTCAGCAGCACACCAGGTGTTGGGGATGCTTAGCAATGGTGATACACATCTAGATCAAGTCTTTTTGTTTTGTTGTTTGTTTTTTGAGACAGGGCTTCTCTGCGTTGTTCTGGCCATTCTGGAACTCACTCTGTAGACCAGGCTGGCTTCAAACTCACAGAGATCTGCTGCCTCTGCTTCCTAAGCTCTGGGATTAAAGGCATGCATCTTCAACACCTGTTTTAGATTAAGTCTAAAAGGGAATCTTGGGTTCTGAAAAATTATTTATCTTATGAGGAAATCTTGATCCAGCTAGCTAATCACCATGAGTCCTTCAGTCTCTGCTTTGAAAGCTCTGTTTTTAGGGAATACCTACTTTTCATCTGGGCTAGGGGCTCCCTCCAGTTCTCATGTCAGTCAAGACTAGAACCCAAGTCTCCCAGCCCGAGCTGCCCTTCTGTTACTGATGCTTGCTTTTCAGAGCCCTCACCCGTCTGCATGGGCCTCCAGGACCCAGCACAGATTAGAGGTGTAGATCGCAGGTCAGACGAACCTTCTCCTGGGTCTTTCTATTTTCACAGATCACTCAGAATGGGAAGGCAGGCTGGCAGAAGATGGGACACCAAAACAGCTATACAATTCGTGGTCGAACCAGATTCAGAGAGGCTGGTTCCTGGTGGAGCTTCTCTAGCTGTGGAGGGCTCCAAGGCAGCATGGAGACATCCGTCATTTTCCCAGAGAGACTCAAAAGGTGAGCAGAAGTAGAAAACTGGGCACATACTAGATTAAGCAACAAAACTTGATAATTGAGGATGTGGTCTTGTCTGATTCTCTGCAAGCCCTGAAGACACAGCTGGGGATGAGGTAATGCAGAGCAGGGAGGGTGGGGATGTCTCCTTGTCCTATGTCCTCGTCTCCAGAATCCCAGCTCTGTGGCTTTCTTGCCAGCTGTGTGGGCACTGGCAGAAGTATACTCACTCTCTACAATAGAAAAGAGGGTTCTGGACCTAACCTTCCAGGTCTCTAATGGAGCCAAATCGCGTGCCCAACCGCCTGCTCTTCTGGCTAAAAATCGCAGGAAGAAACTCTGGCCCCAGGAAGCAAGCTCCACTGGGTAGTAAGTCCCTCGAGTGTGATGCACTATTTTCATTTATGAATGAAAATCCATAAAGATGACCACTTCTTGACGGAATCCACTCAACCCTATAAATTCTTTTGTTAAAAAAATATTTTTGCAGAAGAGGTAAAGACGTGTGGCCTGTTGGATTCCAGAGTGGGACCCAAGCAGCGTGAACTTGGACGTAGGGCAGCTCTCCACCGTGCTTAGCTGGAGTCAGCCTCAGCCCCATTCCATCTCCTTACTCACTTTCTCCTTTATGCCCCCCCCCCCGAAGAAGCTATCAAAGGGCTTTACAGACTTTTGGCTTGGGAGAAGCAATTTTCTGCGTGTGGAGAAATACTCTGGGCCCTTCTAGTGCCCTCAGGTTGTCCCTTGACAACCGACAGCACTGCACAATAGGCCAGGTTGGCGTCATTTAGAGGCGAAAACAATCCAGAGAGCCTTCAAACCGAAGGGCCAGCTCTTCAGCAGCAGAACTCGGCTTAGCCTCCTTTCTGGCATTCCTGGCCCTCGGGCCAGGTGGGCGGGACTCCATTCACACCTTTCCGCGCCTAGCCAAGGGGAGGAGGCGGGGCAGGGGCCAGCAAGCCAATGCCAGAGGCCCGGGTCACGAGTCGCCGGCAAGCGGGCCAATGGGACTCGGGGGGCGTGGCCAGGGCACCCCTCCCCTCTTCCAAACGTTTTAGAGCAATTTGGGACCGTGACGCTTTCTAGCGCGCTGGGGTCCTGCGGTGACCTCTGAGCCCGCGGCTCTCGGCGCTGCTGCCGCCGCCCGGCCCCCTCCGCCTCGCCGCCACGCACAATGGAGACGGTGGTCTTCCCCCGGCGCGCAGGCCAGGCTCCATCGGCCTCCGCCCTGGCCACCGAGCGCGCCCGGGCCACGGCGGACGGGATCATCAAGTCGCCCAAACCCCTGATGAAGAAGCAGGCGGTGAAGCGGCACCATCACAAACACAACCTGCGGCACCGCTACGAGTTCTTGGAGACCCTGGGCAAGGGCACCTACGGGAAGGTGAAGAAGGCACGAGAGAACTCGGGTCGCCTGGTGAGTGCCCCTCGCAGCGCCCGGCTCCCGGGCGCTCACAGCGCGTCCCTTGCGGTGTCCTCGGCCTGCCGGCGGAGCTGCCAGGCGCGCGCATTTTTTAGATGCGCCTGTCCCTGGTTTTCAGGGACAGTCGGTGCTCGTGGACCCGATGCCTGTGGCTTGAGAAGATGGTGCTTAACTTGAATTTTGACGGGAACAAACTTGTACGGAGTGGAAGGGAAGGAGGAAGTTGAAAGCAGCAGCTCTCAGTAGATGGATGAGGTGTGGAGAGCTCGCTAACTGACTTGACACGGGTCCTTTCCAGCCGCGACTGAATCAAAGTTTCGTTATGATGGGCTTTGATTCCGAGCTCTGGTGCCAGGTCCACTGTATCTCGAGGCCTTTGGGGGAACTTGTCCCGATGATTTCATGCGTGTGTGATCGCCATAGTAAGCTGTAACTTTAAGCAAGTTCCTTAATCTCTGTATTCTATTTCCCCTTCTGCAAAAAAACAGAGGACACAGACCGTCTCACAAGCTGCTTGGGAGAGTGAATAGCTTACAAATGAGAATGCACGTGGGTCCTGATCACAGGTCTTGTACTGAGAATGGGTGCTTATATCTGTAAAGTGCCCCCCCCAAAGTATAGCAAATTTACCAACAGTGGTTATCCCACCCCAGTTCCGTGGGCTTAGGCATTAGCTGGGTACTTGTTTAAAATGCACGGTCTCTCATTTGCCACCAAGCAGAGCGTATCATAAAAGTCTATAATTCACACTGTAGCAAGCTTCGGAGCAGGTGGTTTAGGGATTATGTTTTGCCAGATCCAGTGAGTGCTGGTTGTGAGGGTGTGTGTGTGTGTGTGTGTGTGTGTGTGTGTGTGTGAACATAGTTTGCCCTGTTGACTATGGCAGTGGTCTCCTCCCATAATTGTTTGCTTTTGCAGTCGGTAGCTGGTTTGAAATTCAAGAAGTCATTTCATTGGCGAAGGAGAGTGGATGTTGGAGAGAGGAGTGGATTATGGCCCCATCAATAGGTGCAAGTGTGTTTTCCTGCTAAGGCCTGGCTGGCACAGTCCCCAGCTGCCCGCTGCCAGGTTACAGTGATTGGGCAATCGTGTACTTCCTGGCTTTCCTTTCTTTCTCTTTCTATAACGTGCCAGGGCCCTAGAGGCTCCAGGCTTGATGCGGCTGGGCCCGAGCTTTGTCAGGGGTTTAGCCGGAAAATAGTTGCTTGTGGCTTGTGCCCTGTGTCTCTTGTTGTGGGAAAATTGGGTGGAGGGAACGAGGGTAGCTGAGAAACAGATCCAAGTTCAGAGACCCCGTCAGCTTTTCACTGAGGTCACTGTCTTACATACAGAGAGAGAGAGAGAGAGAGAGAGAGAGAGAGAGAGAGAGAGAGGAGAGAGAGGGAGAGAGAAGAGAGAAGAGAGAGAGGGAGAGAGAGAGAGAGAGAGAGAGAGAGAGAGAGAGAGAGAGAGAGAGAGAGAGAGAGAGAGAGAGAGAGAGAGAGCGCATTCAGGCCTCGGTGGCCTTTACATCAAAACTGAGAGAATTCAGAAGGAACCGCCCAGATTCATGTGTCTTGCTGTGTACGAGGAGCCAAGATCAGCAAATGTGAGATCTGTTCTGAAACTCCCCAAGCCAGACCACCCAGGATTGCTGTTGAGAGTTTGCTCAGGGTCCCCCCACTTTCTTGGAAAGCAACTCTGTGCTGTGCTAATGATTTCTCAACGCTGAAGCAATGCCCTCATCCCCACCCACCCATCCCTATATCGTTCTCCTTCAAGAGAGACCTGATGGTCAGCTCTGCCAGTGGGGGACAGGGACACGGACACGGGGTACTTATGTCCTCCCCAGATGAGCTGAGATTGGTAACAGGAGTCCACTTCCCAGGGAAGCCTGCTGGGTGATGCCCATCTGGAATCCCTCACTACATTTCCAGCTCGATTCCCACTCTCCACTTACAGAGATGGTTAGGAGGGTCCCATGGGATGATCTTCAGGGACGGCCGGGGAGGTGGGACTAACGACTACTCCAGGATGGCATCAGAGGAAAAACAAATATTTGCTCTGGATCTCAGACACATTGCTGGTATCCAAACGACATTTCCTCCTGCCGAGTATCCCAGCTCCCCTACCTAACCCCTCTCCCTGAAGAGAAAGACATCTGCCAGGGGCCACCAGAGCCTGTGGTGTGATCTACATGGAAGTCTCCCTCGTGCCGTGAGGGGCAGGACAGGGAGCCCAAGTGGGCAGTCTCAGTGTTTCTGCTCCTTTTACATTTTCAGTTGCTTAGTGGGCTTCCAAACGTTGGGAAGCGATGTACAGAATCCGCTCCCCTGGTTGACAAACGGGAGAACTGGAGGCCCAGAGAGGGGAAGCTGGGTCATGGCAGAACTGCAGCATAAGTTCCAGACTTGTCCACCCGAGGTCTTGGGTGACCAAGTGCTGAGTCTCGGTCTAGAAGTTAGCTTTGAGATGAGCCTGGGCTTGCCTTGCTGCTTTCCCGTCAGCTAGCACAGCTGCCTCCCCAGCTCTCCAGGCAATGCTTAGAGCGGCAGAGGTCACTGGGAACCCCCCCTCAATGCTGTGTGAGGGACTGTGGGTGAAGGAACCACACGACATTCCTGCAGTGTCAAATGGTGCTTTCCGATTGCTTACCAGATGCGTGACCTCTGTTCCTCAGTATCCTTATCTGTAAAATGGGGGTTATAATAATTCCCGTGTCATGGGTTTCTCCTAGGACTGGATAAGGCAATTTCTAATATCTGTAAATCTTAACCCAGTGTTCAACACGCATGGGACATTGCTCCCAAAAGGGTGGCGGCGTTGGCCCGGGTACTCCTATTCTGGGCCCCTCCCGCCACAGTAAGGAGCACGGATTGCGCCTAACTCTTCTTGAGTTGAACCACTATGGTCTCTGCTTTGTTCAAAGCCCTCATCGCTCATCCAGCCAACTTCAGAGAAGGACTCCTGCTGGCCAGCAGCCAAAGGCTCGTTGGGCAAGATGTTGCCCTCCCAGCTCCTCTTGCACCTGCCTGCTCAGCAACAGGGAGGGAGGCTGCAGGCGACTCTTGTCCTTGGGCTCCAGCCAAAACCACAGAAGAGGGCTGGGCAGGGAAGCTCCTTGCTCAGGAACCTGGCGGAGTGGGCTAGCAAGAGGCTAGAGGAGGTGGCATTATGTAGAACTAGGGGAGAGATAGCTCAAGTTCCCCACAGAGCCTTCCTGATTCTTGTCCAGTTCTTGATAGAGTGGCACATCCCCACTGCTCAGCTTGGGCTGCCTAGCCTAATCTCCCCTGCACTATCTAAGTGGGTCATCATCCAGCTCCTTGTCTGCTTCCCAGACAGCATCTTCCCTATGAAAGGCCAGAGAGGAGTCAAGGATGTTGGCTATGGCCAGAGATGCCCAGCTTGTACCATCTCTCTCAGCGCCCAGAACCAGCATCTCTGCTCCCCACCTCCCTCCTTTTAAAACTTTCTGATCACCTTCTGAAGACAGATCATTGCTAATCTGAGCTCTGGGAGAGAGGAGGCATTTACCAATGGAGCCTCAGCACCACCTCCTCGGGCTGCTGGCAAAGAGTGGGCACGTTTTAAGTGGGAAAGAATGGCACACACAATGTGGCCTATGGCAAGATCCCGACAGTCCCTTCTCCGGGGATGGGAGCAGGGCTGGACATCTCCAAGGAACTTTTGTCTTCTGAGATACTAGTTTGTCCTCCATTGTGGTCCTGCCCTGTTCATGGAGGAACTTTGGAGAAGTTCCTTTGGAGAAGTGTTCTCTGCTTTCAAATCAGGTTGGGGAATTAGCTTTCCTCCTTTACCAAACTGCATAACTCCAGAGACTGGAAAATTCATTAGGATGCTTTCAGCGGGAATTATGCTCTGGCCTTACACCTTCCTGACGTTGCATTGACCCATTTCTGAAGATGCTCTACGCAGAGTACTGGATCATGGAAGGAAACTTAGAGCTCCACCCTCATCTGCTCAAATGTTCTTCTCGCCCTTTCTTAGCCTACTGTCTTAGCTGAAAACCTCACTATCCTTCCAGACATGAAATGGTTTGCTCCTGGACTGGCTTCCCATGCTCTCCTGAGTAAAGAAAACCACTTAACCCTCCCAAGCTCTTCCACAAATGAGGACGTTAAAACTAGACAGCCCAGGGGTGGAGAGAGAGCTCAGCAGTTAAGAGCATTTGCTGCTCCTGCAGAGAACCTGAGTTTGGGTTCCAATACGCATGTGGCTGCTCAGAACCGTCTGTAACCTCAATTTCAGGGGATCCAATGCCCTCTTCTGACCTCTATTGGCATTGGATGCATGTGGTACACATACATGGCACATAGGCAAAGCACTCATTTGCATAACATAAAAATAAATTAATCTAAATAAACAAACTAGACAGCCCAGTGGCCAGATTGCCCTAGTTTTGTGTACCTTCAGTTGCACAGCTTGAGGCAGACAAGTATGAATGGGACCTGGGTTCATAGGGCCCCCTCCGCTGGGCACTGTTCCTGTACAAGATCATCATGGGGCTGGTTTACCCTTCTGCCTCAGAGTGTGGTGGCCATGTCATAAATTGATTAGATGTGGGTAGTCTGCAGAGTAAAGGGGACAGGGCTAATAATTGTGTCAGGGATCTGAAGTGACAGCTCAATGATTACTATTCCAGAGGGCCCTGTTTGGGTTCTCAGCACCCACACTGTGGTTCACAACCATCCTTAACTCCAGTTCTAGGGGATCTGACAGCCTCTTCTGACCTCCCTGGGACCAGGCGCACATGGTGCACATACATATACATGCAAACAAAACATGTAGACACAAAGTTAATACATTTACAACATTAGAAAAATAAATTGTGTCGGGACAAAGACCCAGGCGTGTGGCCATCTTCCCTCTGGGCTTGGGTACCTGTCTTTAGTTTGTACCCTCTTCCTAGCTTTAGTCAGCTTCTTTTTATTCTAAGCACAGTTGCCAATTACCTTGCAGGAACAAAGGTCCCTAGAAATTAGTTCTTGTAACTGAGGTGGACTCCACCCAGGCCTGGGAGGGAAGAGAACGGGGAAACCCTAGCTGGTCACTGGTTCCTTCAGGCAAAGATCACCCAGGGACTTGGCCGATAGGTATTTGTAAGAGTGAAAGGATTTTTGCACACAGGGCCCTTTCTGGCCTTGAGTGGTTTTCTCTCTAATTTACTTTGACATACTAGGGCTGGAGAGTTTGGAAACAGTGGCCTAGCCTCACGGAGGAAATGCTGAATCAACCAGCCCTTGTTTTGGAACTCATGGAAGACTGATATCATGTCTCTGTCCTAGGAAGTGCTAACAGGATCTCTTAGGACCCACCGTGGATAACTTGGGGTTCAGCAACTTAACTCCTCACCCCTCTCGTGTCTTGTAGGAGATTGAAACTGGGAAGAAAATTAGAATTTCAGGCCTTCTAAGGTTAAAAGAATGGGTCTTGAGGTTTTACTTGTGTGTCCACTGACCATACCAAATATTCGCAGCACCCTCAAAATCTGTTTTGGAAACTAACGCCACTCTTACAGCTTTTGGGACTCTGTCCCTAGGCCTGTGGTGTTATCTCAGTATTCCATAGCCCTGTGTATACACAACTGTGCATCTAACGCCTGCCTGGATGAATTTTAAGCTCCCAGGCATTTGTAGTTGTCTAGATAGCCGTGTGTGTGTGTGTGTGTGTGTGTGTGTGTGTGTGTGTGTGTGTACATATGACTGTTTTTCCTGCCCACTAATACATTTTTTTTTAAACGGATCTTTGTCTCTGAGGAGTTCATAGCCCTTTACTCATTGTCTGATTGTGTGAACAGAGACTTATGGAGGAGGGAGCAGGCTATGGCACCTCTCCTTCGGGGTGAGAAAGCCGTGTGGAAAAGAGGTGTGTGGGAGTACTGCTCATGTCTTCTAGTCAAAGGAATATCCAAGGCCCGAGCCCTGCTCCCCTCTTCTGCCCTGGGGTTTTTCTGCCTCGCTCTGTAGGGAGAGAAGAGTGGAGTTAGCAGACCTTTGCTCACATCTGCAGAATCCCCCCGCACTGGGCCTCTCGGGGATGAGGTTCCATGGTGACCATCTGCCACTGTGATCCCTGCCCTGCTCTGGGAGGGTGAGAATGGACCTGCTCCCTTTCAACAGTGCTGCTTTTGGGCAGGATGGAGTGGAGGGCACGCCATCTGTGGCCCGTTGCCGGGGTGACCGGGCTGTGGGCATTGTGAGCAACTCCTCTGACAGGATTAGCGCTATTCCACATTCTTGTCAGTGGGGAGCACAAGCCCAAAGAGCCCGCTGTCCCAGAGCAGAAGCCATTGTCTACCTCCAGAGCCCGTGAAAGGGTGGATTAGAGCCCCGCCCCTCGGGCTGGGCTTTCCTTTCTGTCTCCTTTTGAATCCAGAGGGGAGGCGGCCCTCCTGGGAGATTGAATGAGGAGCTGTTTACCTCAGTCTGGTCCTTCATATTTCTCATTACTTGTGTGAAGAGGAAGTCTTGTGTTTACCACTCTGTTGGTGTCCTTGGTCAGAACATGCCAGGAACGGACTAGCCTGGGACACCCAACCCTCATCCAGACTCTGAGGGCCCCTGGCATGGGTACAGCTCACTTCACAGACTCGGAGGAGCAAAACCCCTCAGACCTCTCAGTTCTGTCAGTTTCGCTCACAGAAAGGCAGCTGAGGCTCTGAGAGGGTGGGACTTGCCAGAAGCCACCAGGACAGGACCTGAGAATCAGGCACCCCTGGCTCTGTGGTTTCCCATTGGTCACTCTGGCTGTGCCTTGTCCTAGGGTCCCTACTGGACGTCGTGGATCAGGGAGACTGAGGTTCTTAGGCACTCACCTGCAGGTCCTCAGTTTTTTTTTGTACCCATCCTTCCCGAGGCCACCACACACCAGCTGGAGGGGTTTAGTCATTGTATGTCCCACCTTTACAGAGCAAGACACCAAATCCCAGAGGACGGTCTATCTAGTTGTTTGTTTACTTGTTGGGAAGGAAGGGACATTCCTTCCTGAACTTTAAATACTGTTCTGTGGAGAGTGGTTCCTTTGGGGTTTTTTTTTTTTTTTTTTTTTTTGTGATCTTTTTGAATTATGAAAAAATACACATATAAAACTTACTATTTTAACTCACTAGCATATTGAATATATCCACAATATTGTAAATCATCACAGTATAAAATAGCTTTCTTTTTAAATTTTTTGTGTGTAATGTGTATGGGCATCTTCTCTGAGTATGTTTGTGAATCTGCAAAGGGCATCTGATCCCTCAGAACTAGATTGTGAGCTGTCATGTGGGTGCTGGGAACTAAATTCATATCCTTTGGAAGAATAGCCAGTGCTCTTAGCTGCTGAGACATCGCTCCCGCCATTAAATAATAAACCCCCCCCCCCATTGCCACCCTTTAGCCCTGTACTCCTGGTAACTTTTGTCTATTTCCCATCCATGCAGTTGCTTGTTTTAGTACCCCCATAAAAGAGGATCACGTAATATCTGTCCCTCTGTGTGGCTAGCTTATTTCACTGAGTATATTTTCACGGGCCAGCCATTTTATAATAGCTATCAGAATTCCATTTCTTTTCTGACTGATTAATACCAAATTTTTGTCTAGCCATTCACCTGTTGATAGGCATTTTGGTTGTTGTAATTTTGGGCTAGCAAATGGTTGTTTCTAGCAAACTGGAGTGCGGGAATCAGGTTGCCAGGGGTGCTAGTCGGTGTCTGTGGCTTTAAGGAAGGCATTTAGCCTCTTGGGTTTCCAGTTACTTCACTTGTGAAAGAGAGTGAGGATGCCTTATTTCATTCCCAGAGCTGGGAGCATCAGTTTGTTTACTAGTGCAGTAAATTGCTATTCACGACTGATGTATGCCAGGCCCTCTGTGTGGAGTCAAGGACCCAGTTCCGAATAAATCACCCCAGGTCCTTGTCCTTGGGGTGCACCTTGCGTATTTGACTTGTAAATCCCAAAGTGTCAAACCTCACAGGTGTAGGCTGTTATGTTTCTTACTCATCGGTAGACTTTGAAAATGAGGCCATTGCTAAGGGCTGCTTCCTCCTAAATGGACCGCACTGGACCCAAGTGAGAACCCTTTTTGGACCATCTCCAGATTCCTGTAAAGATGGGTGGCTTCTCTTGGTGCAGCTGCAGGCAGAGTACCGGGGTCAGGGCCCATGGAACATCTTCAGGGATGCTTCTGCCTTCTGGACCTTTCTCCTTAGTCTTGGGCGTCCTCTTTCCCCAGGTGGCCATCAAGTCAATCCGGAAAGACAAAATCAAAGACGAACAGGATCTGCTGCACATAAGGAGGGAGATTGAAATCATGTCGTCACTCAACCACCCCCACATCATTGTCATCCATGAAGGTATAGTTGTGGGGCATTTGGAACTGGGGGCCATGAGAGAGAGAGATAGAGTGTGTGTGTGTGTGTGCGTGTGTGCATGTGTGCGTGTGTGTGTGTGTGTGTGTGTGTGTGTGTGTGTGTGTGTGTGTGTGTAGAAGTCAGAACTGCCAATACATGAACCCTCTGGTACGTGCCTGAAATCCAACTGTGATGCCTATAGCCCCAGCCCCAGGAGACTTAAGATGAGAGGAATATAAATTCGAGGCCAGCTGCATAACAGGACCCTCCCTTTAAATAAATACATAACTTAAAGTTCTTTTTAAAAAAGAAGTAAGAATGATAAAGGCTTTAGAGTTGCAAAAGCTGAATTCAAAACCCTGCCACATGACACAGAACACTCATTAAGAACTGGGCCTTGGTTCCCCTTTACAAAACGGGACAGTCCTATTCACATCACAGGGTAATTGCAAAAGTTTAACTGTGTGGTGTCTTTGAGTACTCTGTTAGTGGAAAAGCTGTAGATTTGTTTGTGCTTTTGTAGCATGTCTAGGGTCCTACCTAGAATCCCGTACTTGCTCAGTAAATGCTATACACTCAGCTGCCTCCTCACCCCAGGCTGCAAGCTTTTTGTCCTTGTTACTGAGTTTTCCCCCTAGTCGCACTGCCTCCCGACCCCATGAGATCCTTAGCATCCCAGGGGAGGCTGAAATGCCAGGGTCTGCACCTGTGCTGGTGTGTGGGTGCTGTCCATCGCCAGTCTGTTAACCAGGACTCCTAGTTACCCTGTGCCTCTGAATCACTCATGCCACGGGCTCACTCTGCCTCTTGTCCCTCTGGGCCTCCTCTCCTCTGGTATCAATTCTGGCTTGGTCACTGTGGCTGCCCTCCTCCCTGTGGCCCAGACAGCAAAATGAGCAGGAGAGGGTGACGAGGGACGAAGGGAGAGCACCCTCTTACAACCACCAGTCTGCTTCAAGCCTTTATGTAACCACATGGGATCACAGGAACAGCGGGAGGATGGACAGGAGGGGAGAGGGCAGCAAAAGCGCCTGTGGGTCTGTCCAGAGTGTTTATCTGTAAGAAGGTTCCTGGTGGGAGGAACAGAGATGTCTCTACTCTTGGGCTCATAGGACGATAAAAGGCAAAGCTATTGTTATGACCCTGTGGCTTGAGCCTGTCCCACGAAGAGCCCAGACAAGTGGCTGAGAAAGCTAATTGTATTTCAATTTTCTTCCCTCCGGGAGTAGTGGGCAAGCCAAGCTTGGTGATTGGCTGTGTGTGTGTGTGTGTGTGTTTGTGTGTGTGTGTGTGTGTGTGTGTGTGTGTGTGTGTGTGTGTGTGTGTTGATGGTGCAGACACAGGACATTAATGTTATTGGGTGTCTGAAGGGTTTCTCCAGATTCATCTTCATCTTTCTATAGGGCTTTAGATGTTTGGGGCTGGGGAAATGCTGGGACTGACTTCTACTCTAAATGTTCCCCAGAATGCACGGTGCTGGCTCTTTATCTTTGTTTCCTAACATAAAGGTTGCTTATAAGCTGAGAATCACATGAGTGGAGTCTCAGTCAGGCACACCTAAGAGCCTGGGTCACCCTGTTCGCCTGCAACACAACACTATAAGCTTTCTTCCGGCCTTGTAGCTGACATCTGGGAGTGGGGACTCATCCCTTAGCTCCTTCTCAGAGGACAGACAGCAGTAGCGCTGGGGCTGGCCAAGCAAGCCAAACTCATAGGACCCGTTTAACACAAGATGCAATGTCATAGACCAGCATGTTCTGACACACCAGCTGAAGGGCCAGTTTGATGAGCCAGATCTTTTCTGCTTTTGGGGAGGACTGGGGCCAGGGCACACAGCCTGGAGTGGTGAGACAGCCCCTCCTACACATGGAGATGGGCTAACTGGGGTGGGCTGACTGCCAAGACGCCAGACAGCCAATTAATTACCCCATATTTATCGATTGCCTCTGTGTCTGAGGCCATCTGCACTCTGCCATAGCCTGGGCACTCTGAACGGGAAGTCAGAAGCGGCAGGGCTGAGAACTATAACTCTCACTGTCTCAAGGCCGGCCTCAGTTTTTAGAACTGTACGTGAGGGCACTGAATGTAGCAATGGGTCCCGTTTTCTGAGCACTTTACTGCGTGTCACATACTGTGCTGTCACCGATTGCCTACCTGTTTCCTACCCCAGTTCTGTGAGGTTGCTGTTACCGTCTGCTCTCAAAGGAGGAAACTGAGGCACAGGGAGGGGTGTGACGGTTTGTCCTAGTGCATCCGGTAACTCTGCATTCTCACGGATAGACCTAGTAGAGATTTGACCAAGGTCATAAGATGAACAAGTATATTATTCCTAGCAGTGCTATCTTTGTCCTCCTGGGAGTTTGTGAGTCCTTGTAGACCTAAATTAGCCACAGACCTCGGGTCTTGATTTGCTAGTCCTAGAAGATGCTGAGTCTTCAAGCCTCTTCTCCCACGCTTATTTGCTGCCCTCAGGCCCCCTGGCCCCTGTGGCAGACATTCCAGAGGGAGGTCTCATCTGGTTTGAGGCTATGGAAGAGACTGTGACCCACGGTGGGGCAGTGTTCTCTGGGAGGCCTGACATTCTCTTTTCCCCCCTCCAGTGTTTGAGAACAGCAGCAAGATCGTGATTGTCATGGAGTACGCCAGCCGGGGCGATCTGTACGATTACATCAGTGAGCGGCCACGGCTGAGTGAGCGGGACGCCAGGCATTTCTTCCGACAGATTGTCTCTGCCCTACACTACTGCCACCAGGTGAGTCTCTGGGGCTCTACGGCTGGTTCAGACCAGAAAGGCTTCTGGACTCTTAGACCAGGCATGCTGACACCTCTGACTTTGCTGTCTTGATCGTGGAAGGGCCTATGATTTCTTGGACTATGTCCGTGAATTTATGTGCTCCAGCCTGCCTGGTCTTAACCCTGTTAATTCCATTTTCTAGACGAGGTCCCTTGTCCCCTTCCCCTTCCCTTTCCTGGTGATGTTCCCTGACTCGGTTCCCTTCCCCTTTTAGAACGGGATTGTTCACCGAGACCTCAAGCTGGAGAACATCCTTCTAGATGCCAAAGGAAACATCAAGGTGAGCATCACTTCCGGTTTCTAGAAGCTTCTCTGTCCCACCCTAAGTTTTCTGTTCTGTCTCCAGTCAAGTAGCTCCGAGTGCTTAGGGGTCCCTGAAGCCAAGTTAAACAAACCCCGGACCTCAGCCGTCATCCATGCCAACCCTTCCTGCATGGATGGGGCACTGAGTCCCCAAAAGGAAGATCCCGGCCCCCCACTAGTGACTGGCGGAGGTTAGTTAGGCAGGCACTGAAACAAAGTGTCCGCCTTTCAGGCCAGCGTCTTTCTGATTTCACAAGGGCGGCAAGGGGCTAGATAACTTTGGGACCAACAGGCACTGAGCCCCTTTCCCCTTGCTTGCGAGCTCGTACACAAAACCCTACACACACAGCTTAATCTGCTTCGGTCAAGACACTCTATAGCTTCTTTCGTTTTCTGTCTCCCACGACTGCCGGATTCCCCATGCTGAAGCAGCTAGTTTGGTGCCAATCATAATTTCATGCAAGGGAGGGAAACTAGAATCTCAAGGCTGGAAGGGGAAAATGGCAGGAGCTGACTTTGCTGACAGGCTAGCCTGACAAACAGCTGGAAGAGTGACATAATCTGGCCCCGCTTGGAATCTACTCGACGCAGGACAAAGGTCACTCCGTGGCTGCTGACCTGTGTGTCCTGAGATATCCCAGGACTAAGTCTGTAGCCCTCATCCAGCCAGTCCCTGATGCAGGTAGGGTTTCTTTGATGCTGACAGGACAGGGAGGCCAGAGCCGGTAAACACACAAACTAGACAAGCGCACAGACTCTGTTGGTACCAATCACCAACGTCATTATAGGCTCGCCTGGCAACTGCTTGATAAGACGCCAATAAAGCTATAAACAAAGGAGCCAGAGTTTCATAAATAGCCCTCTCCGCCCTGCACACATGACCCTTTGATGGGGTGAAGGGTCAGGTAGCTCCAGGGTCTTGGCCTCTACCTCTAGCTGAGGACAGGTAGGAGAGGATAGCCTTAGAACCTCAGGCCACTAAAATCCAACATGCCAGGGAATCCCCTGGGCTGTGAACAGCCCTAACCCTTCTCCCCTCTCTCCTCTCCTCCCCTCCTCTCCTCTCATCTCCTCTTCTACCCTACCCTCCTCTCCATCTTGGCCATGCATGTCCACTCTGGGTTCCTGTCCAGATGCACAGAGATGAGTCCTTTGCTCGGAAGGGCAGCTCAGGCTTCACATGGTCACTGGGTCAGGGCCTTTGCTTGCCCATTCTGGGCCTCAGAGCACAGTCTTTCAGGACCTGAGCTATGAGATGTGGGTTGGGAGTCCCTTGCCATCTACCAGGGCCTGGCTTTACCCAGGATCTAGAGAGATGACGGCCCAGGGCTGTGAACAACCCAACCTTTGTCATGACCTGTGCTTGTCCCAACCCTATAGATTGCTGATTTTGGCCTCTCCAACCTGTACCACAAAGGCAAGTTCCTCCAGACATTCTGTGGGAGCCCTCTCTATGCCTCACCTGAGATCGTCAACGGGAAGCCCTATGTGGGCCCAGAGGTAAGCTCTCTCCTCCTGCCAGCATCCCTGAGTCCAGGTCAGGCAGGTTGAGCTAGTTGCTAGGTACATCCTTTTCAGAGCACAAAACTAAGGACCCTACAAGGCAATGATTTGCCAAGCCTCGAGACAGTAGAAAGCTGTCATAGAACTGAGGTCTCCTGGTATCTATCCTGTCTCCTTCTTGTCCCCTGGTTCTCCTCACCTCCTGGCACTCGGTCCAGCCACCCCACCTTGACCCAGAATGATGGCGATGGCCTGGGCCCCTCTGCTTGTGGCTGACCGTCTCAGGGGAAGTGACTGGCAGTATCTGTTCTTATGAGATCCCGACCCCTCTGCTGCCTCCCCTACGCCACCTCTGGTTACAAGGGGAGGTAAGAGGAAGCCTTCAGAGATCTCCTTCTCATCGTCCATTGTGTTGGAGATACGGATGGCAGCTGCGGTGCAAGCTGTGTCTTTGCTGAGGACCCCTGCCCTCTCTTTCAGGTGGACAGCTGGTCTCTGGGAGTTCTCCTATACATTCTGGTGCACGGCACCATGCCCTTCGACGGGCAGGATCATAAAACGCTAGCGAAGCAAATTAGCAGTGGGGCTTACCGGGAGCCCCCTAAGCCGTCTGGTGAGTGAGAACCTGGCCAGGTTGGGAACATGGGTTGCACTGGCACCGTCTTTGATTCCTGAGACAGTGACTAGACAGTGATGGTAAGGAAGGCAGCAGTCCATAGGGACTCCTGGGGAAGATTAGGGAGCACCCTACTGTTCTCTCCAGTCTGAGACCTCTGGGGAAGGGGCAGCCTTCTCCACCATACTCCTGCTTTAGAGGTGCTGTGGAAGCTCCAGCTTAATCCTCTTTGCTATATTTGCATTGCCTCTTACTGCCTTTTTCCTTCTAAGAAATCTGACCTTTCGCACATGATCTGGTGAGCAGGAAGATGTATGTGAGAGCCTTGCTTTATCCCAAAGCACAGTCCCTGTCCTCAGGGAACTGAATTTTGGAAGAGAAGGAAAGTACTGACAGAAACAAGGGCTGACAGAGAGAGCTTGTGCGACAGAGGCAGTTGACTGAGTCTGTCTAGGAAAGTCGCCCTAGGAAGTGGGCCTGAACCTGTGTGGAGCCCAAGGAGAGAATGCAGATCTAACCCAGAAACACGAGCTGTGTCTGTGCTCATGTGAGACAGGCCCGTGGCAGAGGACCTTGGGTCCCATTCTTGTGACTATAGAACTGAAGCCCTCGCCTTCGTTTTTTTGCAGATGCGTGTGGCCTGATCCGGTGGCTGTTAATGGTGAACCCCACCCGTCGGGCCACACTGGAGGATGTAGCCAGTCACTGGTGGGTCAACTGGGGTTATACCACCAGAGTTGGGGAACAGGAAGCGGTGCGTGAGGGTGGGCACCTTGGTGGCGACTCTGGCCGGGCCTCCATGGCGGACTGGCTACGACGCTCTTCCCGTCCCCTCCTGGAGAACGGGGCCAAGGTGCGCAGCTTCCTCAAACAGCATGTGCCGGGAGGCGGAGGCGTCGCCCCTGGACTGGAACGGCAGCATTCCCTTAAGAAGTCCCGTAAAGAGAACGACATGGCTCAGACTCTGCAGGGTGACCCAGCCGAGGACACCGCCCCTCGCCCTGGCAAGAGCAGCCTCAAGCTACCGAAAAGCATTCTCAAGAAAAAGGCCTCTACCTCCTCCTCTGGGGTGGTACAGGAGGACCCTCAGGAACTCAGCCCCGTGCCCGATACCCCGGGGCAGCCTGCCCCTCCTGTTGCCCTGCTCCCGAGGAAGGGCATCCTCAAGAAGTCCCGGCAGCGTGAGTCTGGCTACTATTCCTCTCCAGAGCCCAGTGAGTCTGGGGAGCTCTTAGATGCCGGTGATGTGTTTGTGAGTGGGGACCCCGTGGAGCAGAAGACCTCCCAAGCTGAAGGGAACCTCCTCCGCCGGAAGGGCATCCTCAAACTCAACGGCAAGTTCTCTAGCACAGCCTTGGAAGGCACCACCCCGAGCACCTTCGGCTCCCTGGACCAACTGGCCTCCCCTCACCCTGCAACCCGGGCCAGCCGCCCCTCAGGGGCTGTGAGTGAGGACAGCATCCTGTCTTCCGAGTCCTTTGACCAGTTGGACTTGCCTGAGCGGCTCCCTGAAACCCCACTGAGGGGCTGTGTGTCTGTGGACAACCTGAGGGGGCTTGAGCAGCCACCCTCAGAAGGCCTGAGGCGATGGTGGCAGGAGCCCCTGGGTGATAGCTGCTTTTCTCTGACAGACTGCCAAGAGGTGACAGCAGCCTACCGACAAGCGCTAGGAATCTGTTCAGAGCTCAGCTGAAGATGAGAGGCAGCGCCCTAGTTTGGGGTGGGCTCTGAGGGGCTTGCAGATACCCTAGATAGGATTCCTGGGAAATCTGGGGGAGTAAAACGCATCAAAGGCTCCCTGTCTTCAGCCCGATGGAACAGGAAGATGAGGAGGGGAATGGTACCCATGTGGGGGAGGGGGGCTCGGAATCCAGACTGCCAGAATGTTGTAGTGCAGTGAGCGGGCCACGGGGACCTGAAGAGCGTTGTCTGTGGCTACCTCCTCCATGCCATGAGCATTACCCATGGTGCATTTTCCTACCATTTTCTGCCTGTCACGGGGAATCTTCACACAAGTTCCTGTTTCCACCAACCAACAGAGTTAGAACCCTGACATGCCTGGGGTAGTCTGGAGTAAGTAACCTTTCCTCCCTTATTGGAAGAGGAAGCAGCCTCTGGTTCCCATTTGCCATGGTCTGTCGCTGCTGTGGTCTCGGAGACCTAAAAAGCCTCTCAGGCTGCTGTTTGGTTTCATCTCAGGGGTTCAGATCTGGACCCCATCTTAGACCTCAAAGACTTGAGCTTCTGCCTTGAAGCTGCTCCTGATGTCTGGAGTGTGGATGGATGTGTCTATTTCTCAGGCTAACGGGACCTAGAATGTGCTGATTTATTTATTTATATATTTTTTTGTTCTCTTTTTTTGTTGTTTTGTTTTGTTTTTTTTGTGAATTGTGCTGCTTTGGGTCATGTGAATGCTGTGTTCCCGGGAAAGCCACTGTGCCATTGACATTACGTACAGAAGTATTTGACAATAATGTCCCTCTATTGGGTGTGGAGGGGCGGGGCTGGCTTTTTCAAACTTAGGTCCTGCGCACTGGATTGGCTGTCCAGTCTCTTCACACCCGAAGCTGCCCACCCTCCCCGAATCTGTGGCCAAATGAACCTCATTCCATTAAAACCAGCATGGTGACTGGAAAAGCAATCTCCGGTTCTCTTTGCAAGATGCGGTTCACGTCTTCCAGCCTTCGAATACTTTCCTCTGGGGCTGCCGCAGGTTGGACGCAGACTCTGATAGTCAGAATAGGGCAAAGGAGTTTGGAGGTGCGGCTGGCTGGGTGGTCTGTATTTTGTTTAACGTGTACTCTCAATCCCTAGCAAAAGAATTAAAACAAAACAGAACAGAAAAACCTCTCCGAAGCGCCGGGTCCACCTGCAGCGGTAGGCACATGGGCCCGACTCTGCTCAGCATTCCAGGAGAGAAGCTGTGGCCCAGGCTCCCGGGTTTTTCTTTCCTTCCCTAGTACTCAAGGAAGAAATGGGTCAGGTGGATTTGTGGGGCTGCCCCCTCCCGCTGCTGGCCTGTGCCCTGCCCCCTGCTGCCTGAAGACTCTCCCAGTCTCTATCGCCTCTAAAGAAATCCCCTTTTCTCCAGTACCGACCGCTTCTTGTTGGGCCCTCGCTCCGCTCCACTCCTGGACTCTGGGAGGAAGTGAAGAATGCTTGGAATGTCCACCCTCCCAGGACAGCCCCTCAGCCCCCTGCAGAGCTGTCCCAGCAGCCTGTTCTACCATTGAGGAACTAGTTGACGGGGAGGACAGAGGACAAAGTGCAGGCCAGCAGCTGGTTGGCTTCGGTTCCAGGCTGGCTCTCTCCCCACCCCCACCCCACCCCCAGTCCTGACCCACTCTGGTATTCACCCCTAATCTCCCAGTTCTGGCTGGCTCCAGTTTTCCAGCTAGACAACCCACCTGTCCTCCCAGTGTGGGGCATTTGCCAGATGACGACTCTGGCCTCCTTCGTACCTAGACAAAGGACACAGCCTGGGGACAGGTGACACCGGGAAGGCTGAGCCACTATGGGGTTAAGATAGGACACACACACACACACACACACACACACACACACACACACACACACACTTGAGTGACAGCAGATGTGCCTGAGGTCCCAGGACTGGGTTAGGCTTGAGTAAACACCAGGAAAACACAGGCTAGGCCTTCATCCCCGAGAAGGGGACGTCCCACCGTGCTGGTTGTTTCTGTCCCTTTGGGCCCACGGTGAGTCCTGGTGCTGAAGTGTGGCAGACAACTTGTGGTCAGGCTGGGGGCAGGCCGTACGTGGAGAATTAAACCCTGATGAGTTTAGATGAAAGAAAGACGTGTACCCTGGGAGACAGTAGGGGCTACGGCGTATCTTTATTTTATTTGGTTTTGATGTTTGGGATCAAACTTGGAGCTATGTTAGGCAAACATTCTGTCTCTGAGCTGCTAACCCCAATTCTTGTTTATTCATGATAAGGTCTCAGCATGACTCCTCACCCTCCTGGGCCAGCACCAGTACCGGCCTGCATCAGGTACATCATGCATAGAGCCCCACCCCCACCCCGTTCCATGCTCACGATGGCTTTGCCACATCCTTGTGAGTCTGGTGTTATTTACTCTCATTTTGAGAAGAAACAGACATTCGATAACGTTAACGTGCATTGTGGGAACACGAACTTCAAACTCAGATCTGGGAAAAGTCACACGTTGGGGGACAGGGAGCTACACGCACCAGGGAACATCCGTTACACGCTATGAATGCTGTTGACCAGACACACGATCTGAAGAAATTCCCTCCCCTGGAAGTGCCCTCCCTTCGTCTCCGCAAGGCCCAAGAAGGAAATGGGGAAGATGCAGGCGGGTGGGGGGGGAGGGGCAAGGAAATGGGGAGACCATGGAGGAGACTGTCGCTATTAGGACATGTAGGCGCGGGCTGAGGGCCAGGGGGACACAGCACCTTACTGTCTGGGTAGGAGCTGGGCCTGGTGGGCTTCTGGGGAGCTTGGGCTGCCGTGGTCTGTTTAATTCCCGGGGAGGTAGGATGAGGGGGTGAATGTGGGGAGGCCCTCCCAAAAAAACCTAGACTTGAGCTGTGCATTCTGTCCACGCAGACCTCCCTTCACCTGCCAGGACAGTTCATACCAAAAGCATTCCAGAAAGCAGGCTCAGCGATGACGCTGGGGCCCCAGGGGACAAGGCTGGAGCTGTAGGGATAGTTAGTGCCACATCAGTGCTTGTGGAATGTGAACAACCTAGACAAAGAAGGGGAGGAGACCCTAGGAGAGCACAAAGGCCTTCGGGACGCTCCCAGCCCCTGGCCTCTTCCTGAGGCACAGGCAGGACCGCAGGCAGTGATGTCCCCGAGTGGACGCCCCCTCGTGGGGCAGGGCTGTGGGAGGGAAACTCCCATGACACATTGGCCGGGCTCCCTGGCTCCAGACCCAGATGACCCTACAGTCTCCCTTTGTCCTGCCCAGCTAGCTGCCTTGGACCTCTCGAAGCGGGGAAGTCGAGGGGAGACAGCAGAGATGTGTGGGAAGCAGCAGACCCGGCTCCCCCAGAAGAACACAACCAGGCTTTGGCTCCGGGAGTGAGAATCTGTACTCGGTCAGCAATCTTGTTCGCTGAGGAACAAGACGGATCAAGGACAGAGATTTGGCTGAGTGACACGAGCATTTCTTAAAACTGCAGAGGGGAAGGGCTGGGAACCTCGTAATAGATGGCAGGCTGGCTTTTCTGGAAGTGAGAATGGAGGTACAGACCAAGATGGGGAGCAGAGGCAAAGCCAACTGCTGATGAGACTCCCAAGAGCAAGATGTAGCCGGCTAATCTCTCCCGTAGTGTGTCCCATTCACTCCGCACTGGGGCTATACATCAGTCCTACAGCACTTGCCTGGTATGGGCAAGACCCTGGGTTCCTCTCCAGGATCTTAACAACTCCCCCTCCACACTCCTTTCAATTACTAAGGGCCTTCTAGCACAGTTGTGTTTTGTTTTTGTTCCTGAGACAGGGTCTCACTCTGCAGCCCAGGCTAGCCTGGTACACAGAGCAACCCTCCGCCATGCCCAGCATTAGGGACACATTTATGAGCAACACTGACAACAGTGTGTGCCCTGGTGGAACTACATCTCAGAATAACGAACGAAGCTGCCGCAAAGCCAATAAAAGACTAGCAGGAAGAGGGGTCAAGAGAAGCCACACACGAGAAAGCTGTGGCACCTTGTGGGCCATTCTGAGGCTGTGGCTTTTATTCTGGGGGAAACAGAGTCTCTGGGAGATGCTGAGCAACACAGTGAAGTGAGCTAACATTATTTTTTTTCCTATGAGTCTTCCTAGCAGGGGAGATAACTTACTTAGCAAGTAAAGGAGCTTGCCTCTGAGCCAGACTGCCTGAGTAGGACTCTCAGTGTCCACGTAGTAGAAAAGAGAGAAATGACTCTCACATGTTGCCTTACACACACACACACACACACACACACACACACACACACACACACACCCCAATAAAAATAAACGGAGTCTAGCTGCTTGCCGAGGCCAGTGGTGGCAGGCTTGATGGGGAGGGACGCAGCAGGAGGCCAGTTTTGAGAAGGGATGTTGGGGCTTGGACTGGAGTTGCAGCAGCTCAGAAATGGGAAGCTCTCAGATTTAGGGGCATATTATTTCCTAACAGAAGACATTCAGGATGTGAAAGAGAAGAACTGAAAATAAGGGCAGACCGTCCATTAGCTTGGGCAGGGAAGGCTTGCAGGAACAGGGGGATAAGCTGGGGCTGGAGTTTCCCGGAGCCTGAAGTGGGGTGGGGTGGGGTGTGCAGACTGCTCAGTGCAGGAGGTAAGATCATAGGCAGATCCTTCCAAAGACAGCGCCTCCCAAGCTTGCCTGCTGTGATTCTGGGGAGGTGGGCAGTGCAGCATTCTCTCTCTCTCTCTCTCTCTCTCTCTCTCTCTCTCTCTCTCTCTCTCTCTCTCTCTCTCTCTCTCTCTCCCTCTCCCTCTCCCTCTCTCTCCCTCTCCCTCTCTCTCTCTCTCTCTCTCTCTCTCTCTCTCTCTCTCTCTCTCTCTCAAGGATGGGAGGACTTCACACTCAGGCCCGAAGCCCCACGATTTCAAAGGCTCCCAGGGTTTCCCTCAGAACTTTAGGAATGTCGCCTCAGCACTGCCTGGTGTTGGTCCCTACAGTGGGGTCAGGTGTTACCGGACAGAAGCTGGGAGTGAATAATTTCCGGTCGTCTTTGGTCACCTCTATACTCAGAATTCTGTGGTTCAGGCCCCTGGGGAGGCCGTTCATAGTCTGCTGCCCAGAGAGGATGGAAAAGGGGCATGACTCTGGCCCACTGACAAGTTTGACAAGCGCTGTCCACAGCCCCTGGAGGGACTAGAACCACAGTACAGGTCGCTGGGGACACAAGCTTTCTCTAGCTCCTTTTGGGCCTGAGCACCTCCTTAATCTTCCTTCTCCAGCATCCTGCTCCCTTCCTGGGCTGTTCCCACCTCAAACTTCTCCCCATCCTGTCTGAGGCATTCAGGACAAGCTGGGAGAATGAGTCATCTTAATGGGGGAGGGGGCTTCTAGTCCGTAAATGGACACTTTGGTTTCAGTCTTCCGAAAGGGACAGTCTCGGCTTTCTGCTCTCTCTGCCAGGGATTTCCTGGGAAGAGGAAAGAGTCTGCTGGCTTTGACGGTATAAGATTCTAGAAATAGTTGGGTATTTCAGAAGATAGCCAGGTCTGACTCAGCTTCCCTTGTAAACACATGAGCAGCTAGCTAGCCAGGGTTTTCCCAGATACAGAGGCTAAGCCACCATTTCCTGAGGGATGTGCTCAATTGTGTATGTCTGCAGAGGTCAGGATCCAGCCAGCAGAACCCCCACGCCTCCTCCCACCTCCTCTCTGTCTTGACTGCACTGCCGTGGTCTCTGGGCTGTGTGTGGGTGCTCAACTCCTGAAGCAGAGCTAACCACACAAACTCCCATCAGATGGAAGGGGTAGTCAGTCATCCTTCAAAGCTCCCGGGCTGGAGTCCGAACATGGGCTCAGGCTGGGACTTCTGGCTGCCATTGCTCTCATCACTGTCACTGCTTAGTGCAGCCTCACACTGGGTAGTCCCACCACTGCCAGGAGCCCCTCCTTGAAAAGGGACTCCCAGCATGCTCCACCTCCCACCCTGGCTCAGTCCTCTGGAAGATGCAAGGTGGTATTTAGGAGGAGCTGGCTTTGCATCATGTCTGGGGATCACCTTGAAACCCGGCTTGCCAATAGGCCTTGGAGACAGACTTGGGCCCACACAAAACTCCAGGTCATGGGTGGATGGAAACCGGAAGCCAAACCAACCAGATACTTGAAGCTCCTGATAAGCATGTCTCCTGCAGGAGAAACCCAGGAGTGGGTCTCACCTGGACAGCAGGAAGCTGGATGAGAAGAGCTAGCCCTGGGTGGTAGTGCCAGCCCCAGTGGGTCACTCAAATCACTAGCCAGCACTAAGGTTAGCCTCCTACTGTTAAATGCCACTGTGACAACTGCTGTGTTAGCTTCTCCTTTCTTCCACAAAGCATGTCACAATGACTCAGAGTCACTTCCATAGTCCCCTCACACCCATCATGGTGTTGCAAGGATGAAAGGAGACAGCATGTGAGAGGACTTTGTAAGACATCACAGCGGCCAGCCTAAGGAGTGAGAAGTGATGGAGGAGTGAAGGTCCTCCTCCATTAGCCGCCCAGCCCCTTATAAAAGGGAATCTGACAGCGAAACAAGTGACAACTTGTTGCCTAGTGAATCCATCATCAGGTAACTGAGACCAGACTATTGTTATTGATGCCATAGAAAACACAGAAATGGTCCCCTCCCTCCATGAATTTATATAGACTGGAGCCAGAGCTATAAACCAACACCTACAGGATGATTATTAAACGAGGCGGGGTGTGTGAGGGTGGTGGTCAAGGGTAGAGCATGTGGGGAGGTGTTCGAACCTGTTGCTTGTAAGGGGGCCACGGTGTGGATGTGGTACTGGGTAGGTCAGCTGTCCTATCTGCATGCTAGGTCCCACAGCCTAGTAGGTGACAGGTGACACTGATATCCTGTACCCTTCCCCACAACCAGTGTTGCTTGCTTTCTCTTGGCTCCTGCCTCCGTAGGGCATGCCCATGAAGGCTGTAAGCAGAAGCATGTCAGTTAGGGTAGGTAGAGTAGGCTAATTCCTTCCTTGCCTGACATCCCTGGAGGGCAGCAAAGCAGCGAGCTCTAGGTCCTGGCTGGTGTGCTTCTCCGTAGAAAACTCCACTGTCTTCTGATGCCTGTTAGGTCTTCCACAAAGCCTGCTGCCACAGCTTAGCGTCACTCCCACAGTCACTCCTTTCAAATCTGTCCTGGAAGAAGTAAAGGGCGCCGCACATGCAGACACTTACCAGATAACACGGTAGACCCCTGTCTCCCGCAGCTGAATCAAGTCGAGCTACCCTACCACCTGCGCCCCACAGGCAGGCCCCTTGCTCCCCTTCCCCCTCCCCGCTGTGCTTTAGGCAAGATCCAGCCTCAACCTCCCCACATCCTCACCACTTACCTCAGACTTCAGAGCCCTTCCGTACTCACGTTAAACTGCGTACGCGTGGGACATCCCCATTCCAGATTAGCTTAGGGAACAAAGCATATCAACTGCCAAGGAACTACTGGCCTTGTGTCACTATGGCTTTCCAAGTGAGGGTCAGGGAACCCTTTCAGAGGGTGCACGCACTCAGAGCTCCTTTACCTGTGACGTAATGAAAATCATTGTTTTCAGGTCTAGGTACACACACGTCAGTGGTAGGACACTTACCTAGCTTGTGTAGCGTCCTGGGTTCAACCCTTAGCACCACGAATAAACAAACCAAGAAAAAGAAGAGGAGGAGAGAAAGAGGCTGCTTATCTTTTTCATTCTCATTCCCTCCTGAGTATGCGGTGGAATTTTCCAGAAGCCTCATTGTGTGTGATATTTAGTTTCAGGAGAGACAACCAACTCTGCACAACAATATGGACGTATACTCAACACCACTGAAGTGTGTGCTTACAAAACAGTTGCGGTGCAGCTGATCCTGAAGAGGGATTGCCTAGCAGACACAAGGCCCTGGGTTCCATCCCAAGAAACAAGCAAACAAAAACACCACTCAGAACATACTTCTCAAGGACCATACCTGTAACCCCACCGCTTGGGAAGAAAAGCAAGGAGGATAGGAAGTTCAAGGTCAGCCTTGTTTCTAGACCAGCCGGGATCACATGAGATCCTGTCTTTAATAATAATAATGATAATAATAATAATAATAATATAGAGACTGACATGATGATGCATGCTTTAATCCCAGCATTTGGGAGGGACAGGCAGGAAGATCACAAGTTTGAGGCCAACTTGGCCTATGGATTGAGAGCCTGTTTATAAAAAGAGAGAGAACATTCACATAACTGTGCAGAATATGGAACTGCAGGGGTGGCTCAGCCATTAAGAACACTTGTTGCAAAAACAAAAAACACTTATTGCTCTTGTAGAAGTCCAGATTCAGTTTCCAGCCCCCAACATAGTAGCTCCAACTGTCTGTAACCCCAGTTCCAGGCAACCAGACACGCTCTTCTGCCTTCCAAGGGCATCAGGCACTCACATCGTCCACAGACATACAGACAGACAAACACACCACACAAACATTTGAAGCTGGAAATGACTTAGAAAAGAGAGAGAGAGAGAGAGAGAGAGAGAGAGAGAAAACAATACTGTTACTCGTCTCACTAAGGGATGGTGGGATTTTTTATTGTTGTTGTTTTTGGTTTTGTGTTTTTTAGATTTTTTTCCTGTGTGTATGTGGGTGCCCATGTGGGTGATGTCCATGTGGAGGCCAGAGGAGGACACCGGTGCCTTGTGTATTGCTCTCACTGAACCTGGGACTAGGCTGGCAGCCAGCAAGCCCCAGTGGTCCTCCTGCCTTCCCCAGGCCTGGTGTTTCAGGACCTCACAGGCACAGACAGCTTTTTACGTGAGTGCCTGGCATCTGCGCTCACGCCGTCATGGCTGAGAAGCCTTACTGGCTGAGCTGCCTCCCCAGACCTAAATGTTTTTTGATGGTTGCTAGGGAGTCTAACCCTGGGCCAAGTGCATGCTAAGTGTGTGTTCTCCCCCAAGCCACACCTTTAAGCCCAGATAACTTCTGTTCTGATACAGAAGAGAGGATGTTTAACCAGAATTTTCACTCAGTGTCTTCCTAAGACTGAAATCTGAGTAATTGTTCTGTATTTTTGCCTTCTGAATCCTGAAGTCCTAAAAGCACGGAGATTGAGGTTAGACGATGGATGTTAAGATCTGGGATCAGACATTGGGCTTCTGACCCAGAAAGGAAGAGACTCTCCTATTGTGGACAGCTTTAAAAAGGTGAGTGTGCCAAGCCTGGCAATGGCGGTAGTGGCAGTGGCGATGGCGGCAGCGCGTGTCTTTAATCCCACCAAACTCTGGAGGCAGAGGCAGGTAAATCTCTGTGAGTTCAAGGCCAGCCTGGTCCACAGAGCTAGTTTCAGAATAACCAGGTCAACACAAAGAAACAAACCAAACTAAACCAGTGATTATGCCCTGGACCTGGCCAGTGGCCTTTAGACATTTCGAGCTATCTTTACAACCAAGAGAATCATCTTCCGTAGCCGGGCTCAGGAGGATTCACGTAGAACACAGGAAACGGTGGAAAGTGAAACAGATTATGAGTGACTTTGCTGCCAAATGAGGAAGTGACCCTGGGTGGGGGCAGGGAGGCTGGAGTCCCCAGGGAGGTGCTGAGATCATCTGGCTCCCCCAGGAGGGGAGGGTTGAGGGTGTGGAGCTGCGGGGTGACTCTGGAGGGTTGGGTGAGGCTCTGGGGCCGGGGCTTCAGGCCCTGGGAGGAAACCTTAAGATACCTACTGGGGCTTGAAATGGCCCAGGAGAGAAGGTCTTAGGGGCAGTGCAGAGGAGCCCAGGGAGGAGGGGCTGATGTGGGTCTCCCTGGGTCACCAGAGCGAGCTCTGGGCACTCAGTCTGGTAAGAGGGCAGGCGTGCCCTGGAAGCCAGACTGCCAGTAAGGCTGTCAAGTATGTCTTGTTTTCTTCCTCATTTAGTGCATATTGGGTGTGGTGCTGAGCCCTGGGAGTCTAGAACTAAACAGAATGTGGGAGTCCAGGGGAGGGGAGATGTGTAAAACCCTTGGGAATTTATAACATTAAAAATAAATCAATACATATATATTTATATATATATACATACATACATACACATACATACATACATACATACATACATATACATACATATATCAGTGCTCTATCTGCACTTACACCTTTATGTCAGAAGTGGGCACCAGATCACACCATAGATGGCTGTGAGCCACCATGTGGTTGCTGGGAATTGAACTCAGGACCTCTGGAAAAACAGCCAGTGCTCTTAACAGCTGAGCCATCTCTCCAGCCCTGTGAATTCAAAATGTATGAGAGGAAAGTCTTGTTGATGTTTCTCTTTTTCTTGTCTTTCCTTTTTAAAGATAGACTGGCCGTGGGCTGGAGACATGGCCCCCACATGCTGTCATTAAAGGCCTGCACCACCTGCCTGCTTTTCATATCCTATCTCCTCTTACTTACCATAGCCTGGAGAAGCTGCTAGTTGTGGCCAGGCTGGCTGGGAACTCTGGGTTCTCCTGGACTGGAATTACAGGTGTTCCCCACCACTCCAGCCCCGTGGATGGTTCCTAGGAGCCAGCGTTGGCCTGACCCCACTGGGAACAGAGGCAGGCAGGCACTAGGGGTTAGATGGATTCCCTGATAGACAGGCAGAAAGGACCGACAGTAAAGATGATAAAGTTGGCAAACTTTGGCTTCTTCCTCTTCCTCCTGACCAGAGACCAGGATTTATTTTCTTCACAGTCAATCAGCTTCCTTGTTTGTTGAAACTGATCTCCTTATGGGAGGAAGAGCCCTCAAAGACCCTTAAAACACCCCCAGCCCGCAAGGAGACCCAGTTTCGGCTTCCAAGTCCCTCTTGAGCTGTGCAGAAGGTCTGTGGGTGTGTGCATGTGTGTGTGCGCATGTGTGTGTGAGTGTGTGTGTTCCTCACCCCTAGTAAAAACCTTTCTTTACTGGTTGGCTCTGTCTGCTGTATCTGAGGTTTCTCTGACCTGTTACACATAAGATTTCCCCTGCCTATTTATTCTTTAACTGGCAATGAAAATGAACCCTATCAAGACCCCTACACGGTGATGGGAGTGTTGGACTCCCTCTTGGCCACAAAGGTGGGATGTGGCGAACCCACAGAACAGGCAGAAGCAAAGAACAGATCATGGTTCCTAGCGTGTGGACCTCTTGTCAAGGAAGGCTGGGGAAGTAGTGGGTTGAGTTCAAGGCTCTGGTCCACAGCTTTCACAGACAACGCCCAGCAGAGTCTAAACACGGAACTTGGGGGAGGGAGTCTGTAAGGATGACAATGGACTCACTCTGGGAAAAGCTTCACCAAGGAAGGGAGTCAGTGACCCAAAAACAAGTGGAGAGGCTTTAAAGAGCAGGGATTCCTTAGAAACTTTAAAAGCCACAAGTCTGAGCTTGTGTGTGACACTCACACCCACAGATGGGCTCCACACCCTGCTCCCTCCACCCCGGGCCACATGCTGTCCTCAGGGTGTATGTATGTTCCTGCCAAGTATGGAGTCTGCATCCTTTGGACAGGCCATGGCCAGAAGCCCATCTCTTTTCTCCCAGATCCTGGGGTTCAGGCTCTGCACTCAGCCTTAAAGAGGTCAGACTGTGTGACCCTGGGACCTTCACTGGCCTTTTCTGGCCTGGGCCTAGTGCTCTGTTTGCTGACAGTCTGTGCTCTGGTATCTGTCCCAGGTAAGAACATGAACCCAGACAGACAGCAGTCCCGAGCCCTGTACTGGTGTGAGGGCCCATTTGAACAGGAATGTGGTCTATACAGACAGCAGTCCCGAGCCCTGTACTGGTGTGAGGGCCCATTTGAACAGGAATGTGGTCTATACAGACAGCAGTCCCGAGCCCTGTACTGGTGTGAGGACCCATTTGAACAGGAATGTGGTCTATATTCTTGTTCTAACAGCTTTCAGACGGCCTAGCCTGTGGCTCCTGGATCTTCCTTAGGGATGCTGGTGTCACACAGGATTATGGAATGGATGCCTGTCTCAGAGGAGATGTGTGGATGCAGTTTCCACAGACCTTCAGTGGACTTCAGGACTGAACACTGAGTTTCAGGCTCATGCCAGGGAGGCCTGTTCCCTGCAGGCTGGTGACCTCTTCAAGGGGGACTGTTTTCTCCTGTGTTCAAGCACCAAGATGGCCAAGCCTTTGGGGTGAACATTGGCTGTCACCTTCCTGCTGGCCTGGCTTTCACAGGAGCAATGGGCTCCCTTCTCAACACTGTGTGTAAAAGCAGATTGTTTCCAGAGGTCACTGGCCTACATATTAAAAGGCTATTGTTTCTCAGTATATGAACTCCTGGGGGAAAGCCCTGCCTGTAGCACACGATGAACCACACCCCAGCCTGTCAAAAAAAGTCTTGCTGGGTGCAGAGAATCTAGAATCAGTGGGTCTTTGGGGATGGACATTAAATTCTTCAAGTGCTGCCCCATGGATTCTGCAGGAAGACAGATAACTAACTGAGCATAAGGAACTAAGCCCTGGCCTGTATGGAGGAGAGTGGGATTTGTCATTGCTTCACCCAGTCTTTGTAGAAGTGAATGATTGCAGGCAGGATTCAAACTCTCCAAGGAGCAGATGAAGAAATGATAGTGTCGGTGCCCGGGGACTCGGGGAGAGCAGGTGAAGCCTCCAGGGGCAGAAGAATGACTCTGACCCCTGCGGGCTGTCTGCTTTCGGGAAAGGCGCTGCTCTCTCCACCGGCTCCTCTCCACAAAGACATTGTGACCTACCATGGAGCAGGCTCCAGAGCAGGGCTTGTGGAAGGAAGCCGAGACCCCTCCTTCCCACGCATGAGAAGATGGTCATTAGCCCGTAGGAGACGATTTGGGCTGGGCTGGGCCAGGCCTGGGAGTGATGAGAGGATGGCTCCTGGGTGAGTCATCAGGCCACTGTCTGCCCCTTCTTCCTCAGGGGAGGGAAGCTGGCCAGCTGGGCTTGTGAATGCACTCTAACCACCCGGTCCTCCCAGTTCTGGGGACAGCCGGGGCTTGGTCTCCTTGTGCTCCTTGCCCACCGCCCAGAACACGGGGCCAGTGAGCTACCTAAGGGGGAAGGGGCCATCCAAAGCCACGCTGCCTGCTTACACTTGGCTAAAAGCGAAGGCAGCCCTGCAGCGGCCTGTGGAAAGGCTGCCCTGCCCTGACTGGTACCACTGCCTGAGCAGGCGTGCTTCCTGTGTGATCACAGCTGATCCTCAGGCCCACCCCCCTCACACCCTTCCTGAGCCTGCTTCCAAATCTACTGTCACCCAGCAGGCCTGTCCGCACCACACCCTCTCCTAGCTTCCCAGGGGAGCCTGGGGACAGTAGGAGTAACTCTGGGTTGAGTCCCGATTTACTCTCCATCTTGCCTCAGTCAGCCTGATCCTGTGCCCTGTAAGTCTCCTGAAGTAGGCAGGAGTCACAGACGCACAAAGTTATTAGACATCTGGGGAAGCCGAGTTCTTATGTGACGAGTGTGACAGGAGTACCCAATATCCAGTCAGCAAATGGAAAGGGACAACATACCAGGGGTGTGTTGCCAAACTCTGGCAGACTCCCTCTTTGGGGACAGTTTGGGAATGCCTTACAGCTCTTCTGGGGTGACCCCTCTTGCCTCTTCGTTTGGGGTAGATCCAGAGGGTGGGGCAGTCACCCTGAGCAGGCAGCAAGTTGGCATGGGAGACAAGGCAGACTAGAGTTAGAACCGCAGCCCCCAGAGCCCCTTGTCAGCAGGAGCTGGAGATGTGCCTACGCCTCTCTGAGCCTCAGTTTCCCCATCTGTAAAATGACAGTAATAACCACCTCCTAAACCAAGGCGCCATTATCTCAGGTAATCAAGGAGCAGCAGAACCAGCCTGGCCCCAAATATGCTACTTTGTCAGAGGCTTTTGTGAAACAAAAGACACTTGACAGCCTGTAGATAGGAAGGACCTTCCAGGTCACCTTTTTTCCTTATATGGAAGAGAAGAAACATTCTTGCTACAAGAAACAGGCTTGAGGCTGGGAAATATCTCTACACACTGACCTTGTTAAGACAACTCCCTCCTACATCAGTAAGCATGCCTGTTTTGCTAATACTTTGGAGAAAGATGTAGGAAGATCACAAATTTGAGGCCTGTCTGAGCTCTAAAGTTATTTTTAGGTCAGGTTGGGTGCTTTAAGATTCTTTATGTATGTATATATATATATATATATATATATATATATATATATATATATATATTTTTTTTTTTTTTTTTTTTTAAAAAGCCCCTCCCTAGGCCTCTGGACACATTTTAAGATTTGGGGTGGGTGTCTTTGGGTTCTGATTTTCTTGGGGGTTTCCCAAGTGCATGTGAGATGAAATCTGTGTATTTTTCCTGCTAGTCCAATGATAGCTGGCCGCTCGAATCCAGCTGAAGTCTCTCTTAAGGAAGGAACAGGGTGTTGCTTCCCTACGATGCCATTGTTAATGGGAAAACAGGTGAAGTTGTCTAAATTATTTTTTTCCTCCCAAGACAGTGTCTCTCTGTGTGGCTCCGGCTGTCCTGGAACTCGCTCTGTGGACCAGGCTGGCCTCAGACTCAGAGATCCACCTGCCTCTGCCTCCTGAGCACCAGGACTAAAGGCGTGCACCACCATGTCATGTCAGGCCAGAGGTGACACTGTAAACATGCTATCACTGTGACTGACCCCAGGGACAGCTTGTGGAGAGTCTGGCTGCCACTGATAGGGTCAGCCTCGGGAATGCAGAGGTCAGAAAGGTCATCGCGCCTGTGGTTTGGATGGAGCGTGCCCTACACAAAGCTCACATGTTGAAGGTGGGATCAGTTAGGGGAAATCCGTCAGTGAGGTGTGTCTTTGGGGGCTGAGCCTGGTTAGGATGACACCCCCTCCTGCCCCCGTGCTTTCCAAAGCCTCCCTGACACATGCTCAGGACACCACAACACGGCTCAGCCTCACCAGCCTGGTGGTGAGCCCAGCACTGACTGAAAACCCTGAAACCAAGAGCCGAAAAAGCCATCCCTCTTATGGACATCCTTGTGTCTTTTCACACCACAACGCTAACACAGTGCCCTTCTCCGGGGCCCAAGGCCCCTTGCTGGGCTGAGCACAGCTGGGTGGTGCCAGGGCAAGAGAACTTTCAGAGCAGTGAGGGTCCAAAGACAGGTGACTGTAGGCCTACACCAAGGGGCCAGCCTAAGGACTTGCTTGCCTCGGTGTCTGCTGGGACACCGGGTGAGGGAGATGGGCGGGGCCAGAAGTTTTGAGCAACAAGTGTGACATTTAGAAGTAAAAGGCTCTGTGGGTAGGCGCTGGCGCGTGGGAGTGGGAGCAGGTGGCAGCAGAGGAGTGAGGCAAAGGGTGAGTAGTGGCAGGCCTTTTCACTCTCGCCTGTGATGTGTGGTGGCGCACACCTTCAATCCCAGCACTCGGGAGGCAGAGGCCGGCCCATCTCTGTGAGTTCAAAGCCAGCCAGGTCGTACAGTGAGCTCCTCTCTCAGAAATGCTATTCCTGACTCAATTTCCTTGTGTAGCTGGGGAGCCTGTCCTGGCACTAGCTCTGTAGACCAGGCTGGCCTTGAACTCACAGAGACTGGACTGCCTCATGAGTGCTGGGATTAAGGTGGGTGTCACTACCACCCAGCATCCAATTTTTAAGGAAGGACTTGTGGCAGTGCCACTTGGGATCTGAGTTTCCTTGCTCAACTTTCTACAACAAAGTATTTAAGAAACTCAAGGGGGAAAAATGTATACACATATACATAAAGTACACACAGCATATATGCATATATACACACACATATATATACATAAACAACATACTATTCGTATTTAATGCATAATTTTTATTTTAAAATTCTGCTTAAAATATAGACAATAATGAATAAAGCTAAATAAATACATGTGTGTATGATTATATGTATATATTTATTATTTATATGTTTAAAATAATCTTTAAAATAAGAAGTAAATTTTGAAGTAGATACATGTTACGAATATGGGTGTCTTGCTTACACGTATATCCGTGCATCAGGTGCATGCCTGGTGCCTGAGAATCCCAGAAGAGAGTGTCAAATACTGTGGAACTGGAGTTAGGACAGTTGTGAGCCACTATGTGGGTTCTGGGAACCAAACCCAGATCCTCTGGAAGAGTAGTTAGCGCTCCTAACCACTGAGCCATCCCTCCAGCCCTCAGGAATTGTTTTTAGGTGCGTGAGATTAGCTGTGTAAAGGATCTGTCTGGATGGGCTGTGCTGCCATGATGGGTACCACTAGCCAGGGCAGCTGCTGAGGTCCTGACATGACACTAGGGTTCACTCGATTCATTTAATTTGGACTAATTTCAATTTAGACAGCCCTGTCTTGAGAAGGACCGAGAGATGGAGGAACGAAGCTGGGGTGGAGGACAAGCTTCCTTCAGACACCTCTGTTCTTCTGCCTCCTTCTTTAAGCGTGTGGAGATAGTAAGGGTCCTGTTCAGATGTCTATGTGTGTGCCATGGTGGGGATGCACTATACACCCTCCCTGGTCCTTCACCACCTTCAGCACCACATCGGTGGATGCAGTCAAGTCTATTCAGGCTCACCCAGATGCTTGCATTGCTTTGATGAGCAGACGGACAGATGGTCCCTTTGGAGGCTTAGCTTTGGCCTCCGGCAAAGGTCTAGCGGCTTAGTGGCTAAAGGGTCCAACCTTGGGGAGAAACAGTGAGTTCCTGAAACTGCTACAAGTCTGTCTTCACCTCCTGCCTCTTCAAATATGTTCGCTTTGTGTTGGAGCCGGAGAGATGCTCGTGTGTTGAGAACACTTGCTGCTCTTACATAGGACCCAGGTTCAGTTCCTAGCTCACAACCACTTTTAATTCCAGTTCCGGGGGGCTCTGATGCCCTCTTCTGGCCTCCTCAGGCAGTGCACATGGGTCATACATGTACACACGTGTACAGGCAAAAGCACTCATGAGATAAAGCTAAATCTTTTTAAAGAAATGTTTTAAAATCATTGTCATTAAAAAGCTATCAGCAGAGCAAACAAGCAGTTCACAGAAAGAGAAGCAATCTTTATCGACTACATTTCAGACAGGGGCTAACGTTTAGAACGGACAGAGAACTACAGAAATTAAATACCGAGGACGTTAAATTGGCAATCTACAAACAGGCCAATGAAATGGACAGTTTTCAAAGGAGGAGACACAAGAGGCCAAGGATCGTTCTTAGACGCACTCAGCATCTCTTACTGTCAGGAAGATGCAAATTAAAGCCACTTTGACATGGCCCCTCATTCCAGTCAGGAGCTGCTGTCATTGGTCATTGTGACAGCAAGCGATGGGAATGATGTGACAAAAAAGGAACCATGAAGTCACATCCAGCCTCTTGAACCTCCCAGCTGGGCATTCCAGCAGTGAGGACCTGCCTGACTGTCCCCAGCATCCCCAGTGATCAGGATCCTGGTCATGGAACGCTCTTTCTACAGTGGTGCCCCCTTGAGTAGGCTTTGTTGGGAAATGTAAGTCCTTGTCCCTCACAGCTCTCTTCCTCCCCACCCAGCTGTGGAACTCCCGTGCTCTCAGGGCTGATCAAACAAGGTTTTCTCATAACTTTCCGGTGTGCCGTGCCCGTGCCTTCACCCCAGGTGTGGGTGGTGCATGATTCCTCCTGTGCTTAGCCCGTCCCCTGGCTGGGGTAGATAAGCCCATCACTCTGTAATAAAGGACAGCAGCTTCCTCTTCACTTCTCTTGGTGGTCTGTTAAGTGTTTCCATCCCCACACCCTCTGCCAAGCTCGGTACTCTGGCTTCACTGGCGCAGCACGGCTTCACACAACATCTTAGACTATCTAGTCTGAGCCTCCAGGGCCTGGTAACTCGTTTGCTGTGTTAGTCTCTCCCTCTCAAGTTCTCCAATCAAGATGGGAACTTAGAATCCCAGAGAAGTGATGCGTGTGTCCACACTGGGAGAGGCTCTGGCATGTGTGTTTGAACGAGGACGATCTGGTACACGCGTATGTGATTTTGTGTATGTGCTTGTGTGAAAGCTAGAAGAGGGCACCAGATGCCCTGGAACTGGAGTTAAAGACAGCTGTGGGCTGCCACATGGGCACTGGGAACCGAACCTGTGTTCTCTGAAAGAGACTGAAACTTCCTCTTCAGCTGAGTTCCTCAAGACTGAGAGGGGGAGGGGAGATGGGGCCAAGCTGGCTGGTTACAGTTGGTCTGTGCTGGTGACTTGTTTCTGGGATGAATTGAATTAGTGACCCTTTCCATGGGAGCTAACCGTTCTCCACCTAGAGTTGGGTGCCTGGGGCTAATGTCAGAGGGCCACCCCTGATGACAGCTCAGGACCTTTCCAGACATAAGCTAGTGGCTTCTCGGCTCAGGTGTGATGGGAGGACTTAGCCTTCCTGTAGCCCAGCCACGGCTACATCTCCATGGTACTTCCCGACTTTTGGCTTCGAAATTCCTACAAGGACAAGGAAAGAGACAGCCAAGAAGCCTCAGATGCTGAGCCCAGCGAGGTGCAGAGCCTGGTCCCCCAGAGGCCGACTGGGGAATGGCCGGGGTACAGTTGGAGACTGTCAACTTGCTGAGTCCTTCCTGGAGTATGACAGAGATGGCTTGTTCAGCAGTGCTGGGTCCAGGATGCTTCATCCGGGCTGTCACCCAGGGAACTGTGTCAGAGCTGGGCTGCCAGCATGGGAGCATTTCCCTGGAGGCTCTGTGTCTAAGAGGCAGTGCTGCTGTCCCCACCCAGACTGCCCTTCTGGCTGCTCGGGTGACTCAGAACTTACCAACACGTCTGGATATGCTGTGGCAAGCCCCAGCCTCCTTTCCTTCCTTGACACCATCAGCAGGCCTTGGCGGAGCTCACCGCGTCCTGCTATGTCCTTCTGCAGGTTTGCTATAAGCCTCCAGCCACTGTGCTCCGGCCACTTCTTAATCCCTGCCCTGGTGGTAGATCGGAGTACCCATAGCGTCCCGGATGGCTGGGGAAGCCTCCAGGAAATAGCTCCCTAGGGGTCATTTGAGGGCTCTGGGGGTACTCTTGGCGTCTTCATGCCCTGCCAAATCCTACAGTGCAGGTATCGCTTCCAAACCAGGTGGGGAAACTCGGCGTATGGCCTGACCGTTTTAGCTCATACCTAGGCATCTTGACATCAATTCTCACCCTCTTTCCTAGACACCCCACCTGTTAGAGGAGGGAGGGCCCCGCACTGGTACATTTGTAAGGCTCTGATGGTGGCTCAGGACAGGCTGGGCTTCCTCTCATCCTCTGCTGAGCTGAGCCCTCGGGACTGTGCCCGCTTTGTTGATGAGACAGAGAGACTTGGGCAAATAAACAGGCTCTTACTGGAGGAAAGGGATCAGGGCCTCTTCTGGGTCTTCAGGCCAGAGGTGTTGCCTCCAACACCCTTCGTGTTTCCACAGAGCCCGCCTCAGCTTCTCTAAGCACTTCTGGACCTTACCACCCAGCGTCAGTGTTGAAGTGCAGTAGTCACTCCAGATTATTTCACTAAATTCCAGGTACTGTGCCATTAAGTTTTGACACGAAACGTCCTGCGTGCCTCCTGTTGCCAGACCTGTGCATCAGAGATTCCATTCTGTTTGTTTTAGTTTGGTTTTTTTTGAGACAAGGTTTCTCTCTGTAACAGCTCTAGCTGTCCTGGCTGGTCTCGAACTCACAGAGACCCACCTGCCTCTGCCTCCCAAATGCTGGGATTAAAGGAGTTAAGACTCCATTCTTTTTGATGGGGAGCGGGTGTGAGGGCAGCTGGGACAGGTCTAAGGCAAGTGGCCGTGCTGGGTTTGAGCCCAGATCTGAGATTTGCTCCATGGCCTGCTATGGCAGAGGGGGCTAGCCTGCTCTAAAGATCTGGCTGTAGCTGTGGTCGCGATGTTTCCTCCCCTCCCTCTCTCTCTGCACAGACCAATCGGCTGGATCCTACACTAGCTCCGTGTGATCTGCTGCCTTCCGGGTTTGCTTTGTGATCCACAAGGGTGCCCATGGGCTGGCTCTGCAGTCACAAAGCACCCTTGCTCTGGGTCAGCTGCCTGCCACGGAGCCAGGAGGCACCGAGTCTTCTCTCATCTGTTCCCAGCCTAAGGGACCCAGGCCGTGGGAGTCAGCCAGTCTGATCTGTAGCACCCTGGGGTGGGGACCAACAGTTGTGGGGCAGATGCTCTGGGAAGGCCTTGCCTTTAGGTCTTGTAGTCTGTGAAGAACGCAGACTTCAAGTGGCAAGCCTGACTCAATGTCTCACTCTCTGGACCTCAGGGCAAGAGCAGGAGGTGGGGGCAACTCGCCTTCCTTTTCTACAGAGGGAGCAAACACAGACACAAACACGGACGCCTCCAGCTCCAGTATGGCAGGGTTTACTAGATGCACCATTGTCCTCCCGAGGAGGAAAACAAGCCAGAGCTGGCTTCTACAAAGATGTAGCTGAGATGTAGCTGGGGGCCGGCCGCCTCCCTCGGGGCTGTTTGCCTTGCAGCCTCAGAAGCGGCCAAGAATGGCCTGCCCTCCTCATCCCTTTCGCTGTGGGTTGCAGCTGGCAAGTGACATTAAGAGCCAATTCTGAGAAGGCATCTGACCTTGGGAGGAATGTAGGAAATGTCTGGAGCCAGGGGCAGCCACCCCCTACCTGTGGTCCAGGAATGTGGGCTCTGAGCCACCAGTGGCCCCCAAGAGAGCCCCCCCCCACACATAGACAGACAGACACACACACACACACACACACACACACACACACACACACACACACACACACACAGCTGGAAGAGAAAGGGCGTGCCAGGTCCAGGAATGGGATAGCTAGAAGGCTGTCTGGCAAAACTTCTACAAAACAGAGGGCAGAGTCAGATTGTCAATGTCACCCTCCTGTGTCCTCTCCAGGCTTGGACCCCCTGGAGCCCGAGGCTACAGACACAGCTGTAATTCTGGCTTTTGACAGAACCACAGAACACCGTGGTCCTTGACATGAACGGTGACCATATCCATCCCACTTTACCGATGTGGAAACTGAGGCCCAGAATCGGTGGGGGTTGGTTGCAGCGCCCTAGTTACGGGCTGAGACCCAAGGCTCTCGGCTCTGTTTTGGTTGGTTTGTTTTTGTTCTTTTTAATCAGTCAGTCCTAGTTGCCTCCTCCTTCAAAGGGCCTATTGTAAGTACCCACTAAGTTCCTTCCGAGAAGAGCTATGGGGCTTTGAGGGCTGAGCGCTCCAACCACAGGGCAGATACCAAGTCCTGGACCTTCGTGGATAGGATCACACCACAGCTCCTAGAAAGCAGGTACTCCCTGACTCCAGCCAGACCACAATGACAAAGCCAAGCCAATCCCAAAGGATACTGGTTTGGAACTGCATCTTGAGAGAGGTTTTGGAGCACAGACTCTGGTGACCTCTTGTGGCCACAACTGGTCATAACTGCTATGGGAGCCTCTCGGGTCGCTCCTGGGAAGTGCCCCAGCAAAACTGGGGCTGGGTATCACTTAAGTTGCTCAGAACAAGGCTGGAGGATGCATACGCCCCATTCAATGCTGTCTCCTGAAAGAAGACAATTCAGGCCAACAGAGGAGGCCCAGCCTGTGCTACCCAGAGTGCTAGAGAGAGACAGCTTAATCAGCCAACACCAGACAGGATGGTTTGGAAACGTAGAGGATATTTATTTCTCAGGAAGGTCCACCACAGCCGGCAGGCACAGTTTCTCCTGCTTTGTGGATTCCTCTCTCCTATTCTGAGAAGTCCCCACTGTGCTTGGAGGGGCCCATGGGGAGGCTGGGCTGTGCAAACTGTACACAGTACTCCAGAGCCTTAAAGAAATAAATCACCAAACACCCTCTTCCCCACAAAGACACACGTATAAAATAAATAGATATAAAAGGGCCATGATCCTTCCACCCATCTGGTGTGGCTGCCTGGGAGAGCGGGCTGGGTGGCCACATACTCCTTATTCCAGCCAGAAACACCACAGGATGCATGGTCTGGAGTGCGATGTGATGAGCCAAGAATAAATAATCCCTGGCTTCAGAGGGAGGATGGGCAGGTCCTCTCCCTGGAGCCCAGCTGGGCAGAAGCAAGGGAAAGATAGGAACAAATAAATAAGTAAGCAAATAAATAAATGAATAAATAGAACTCAACTTGATCCCAGAGGCCTAAGGGTGTGGGCTAGAGGCAGAGGCTCAGGCCCTTGGGGCCCGTTTTCCCCAGAAAGCAGCACACCCAGTGATTGGCAGAAAGATGAGCAGAGAAAACACAAATCCAAAGCCACACCTCACCTCGCCTCCAGAAACCAGTCTCAGATCAGCTCCGTGGGGAGGGGGGCAGGGGAAGGGTAGGCTGAGCTGCCCGTGGCTGGGGACCCTCCCCTTCCTGTACTCTTAACCACATGCACAGCCTCCCACTGGCTGTATCCAGACCTTCTCCATGGGAGGAAACTGTGGCCACCCCCGGATGGGCTCTTCCTTAGGGAAACTGAGACTGGCCTTGTATCTTAGTGGCCTTCATGACCTAGGACATTGGCCGGTCAGCCCAGAAAAGTCCCCCGTTCCGTTTGGTCATGAGCATTTCCACTCTCTCTCCAGCCCGGAGCCCCGTCTCAGCAACCTTCAGGCCGAAGGAGAGATGGTGCCAAACAGTAGCGGTGCAGAGAAGGGGCAGGAGCTGCCCGATGGGCGGTTTAGGCAAGAGGCCAAACAGGGCACGTGACAAGATTCAAGAGACTCTGGAGTCCCAGGCCCTCCCGGAGATGCGAGGCCGTGGACATCCAGAGAGCGTCGGGCGGGATGACGGCAGCTTCTCAGCTGGGCAGCAGCACATGCTCCAGGAGGTAGGTGAGCCAGCCCCAGTGCTTCCAGAGGAGGAAGAGGAGGAGGAGCAGGAGGGCGGTGCTGGTGATACGGAGGCGTGTCTTCATGAGGGGCGTGATGAAGTTGGCGATGGCGGACACGAACACCAGCAGCACGGCCATGAGCGCCAGGATCACGTTGATGAACTTGCCCAGCAGAGCCCGCGCATTGGCGTTCTCCACGCCTTCCAACTGCACGACTTGCTGCTGCTGCTGCTGCAGCTCCAGCTTGGTGACACGGGTCAGGCAGGACTCCACAGCCTCCTGCAGGGGACAGGGGGTGGTATATGGGAGCTCAGAGTGGGTGAGATCCCAGACTGAGCCCAGCCTACCCGCTCTCATTCCAATGGGGCCAAGGGTCTGTGAGCTGGAAGCTTGGTTTCTAGCATTGGCAGTGTTAGGGTAGAGAGAAAGTCTGACCCCCAAATCTCTCTGGCTTTCTGTCTCGCTGTGTGACTCTCCTACATAGTTCCTGCCTCTGGGAGACTGTATCAATGAGATCCTTGCCACCTCCAAGGACAGGATGACAGCCTCTTGGGTCTCCAGAGGTGAGAGGTGGGTGATCTTTTCTCTTTACAAATTATCCAACCTCACACAACTTGCTACAGCAAAGAACAGACCAATATGCCACCGTACCAAGGAGGTGGTAACGTAGCCCCCCCCCCTCTTCAAGGCCAAGAAGGGTACAGGTTGGTCAGCTGCAACTCAGAACTCTTGACTGATGGCCGTCTGAGGAGTCTTGCATATAGATCCCAGCTCCATAATGAAGCAGGCGAATGCCCGGAAATACCAATTATTCATTTGTAAATCTGCCATCAAAGACGTGGCAAACGTAATAAGCGACCCTCGCCGCTGGTTTGCCTTTGCATAGTGCATGCACTTGGCCAGGGACTTACCTATCTGCTGTATGTGATATGTTCACCCCAATGCTGTCATCTGAGCCCTGTGCCTACCCACACGTCAGACCCTGGCCATACCTGGATATCGCGGGCCCTCTCGTAGGACTGGTAGGCCACCTTTTCCTCCATGCTGGCTAGCTCCTGCTTGAGGTTGGTCATTTCATTCTGGTGGAGCTCAGTGAGGTCATTCAGCTGCTCCTCCAGCCTCTCATACCTGGCAGGAAAAGGGGAGGTGACACAGCGTCTTACAAAGCACTTGGTAGTGACACGCAGCCCACCTATGTGTTCCGTCCTGCTCTCACGTTACCCTAGCGACAGCATCACTCTCCTGTGTGCTAGCCCTTGTGCTGAGCATGGACTGGCGCTGTCTCATAGGATTCTCTCACAGCCTCATCTGCATGGACAGGTGGGGAGAACAGGGCACAGACTAAGGAACCTGTCTGGGATCTCATGGCTCATGACAGCCGAGTTAAGGATTGAGTGAATTTAACCCAGGCTCTAAAACCTGGCTAAGATGCTCCCGGGGTAGCCGAGACCCTTGAGGTGGACAAAGATGTGATCCCTGCTTTGAAAAGCACCAAGTATCAAAAGATGACTATAAATTGAGAGTAGTTAGTTTCAGGTGGGGTCCCCCTCAGTTTTACAAGTCATTATCTAAAAAGAAGTGCTAAGGAAAAGATCTGAATCCCAGAGAGGGAGGCAGAGAAGGACCAAATTCCAATCCATTCTTGACCCCAGGAGCCCTCTGTCCACCTACATCCCAACTCCATCTTTTTCTTTTCTTTTCTTTTCTTTCTTCTTTTTTTTAATGGTATTAGAATGTAGTCCAGGCTGGCCTCTACTCACAAAGGTCTAACTGCCTCTGCCTCCCAAGTGCACCATCACACCTAGCTGACTCACTCGCTCTTTATAACCACTCTATAAAGTCATGTAGGGTTACCTTCTTCACCGGCAGGGGACTGGGTGGAGAGTGCCAGCTGCTTGCTTAAGGCGCTATAAGGAAGAGCTGGGATTTGAACTCGTGTAGCTGCCTCTAAAGTGCTTTTGAGCCAGAGTCTCCAGAAGAGCACCCATGGCGCTGGCCCTTGTCTTAGTGTCCCCCTTTGTGAATTAAGAACATGAGACCGTAAAGCAGGGGTCAACCTGCGGGTTGAATGACCCTCTCACAGGTGCAACATATCAGATAGCCTGCACATTAGATATTCACATTACAATTCACAACAGTAGAAAGTTACCGTTATGAAGTGGCAATGGAAATAATCTTACGGTCGGAGGTCACAGCAACTGTATTAAGGGGTTGCAGCATTAGGAAGGTTGAGAACCACTGACCTATAGTGTCATCCTAAGACCTGCAGAACCTTCCTTCCGGAGGTCTGGCGACCCCTCTCCGAGCCTGGAGAAAGCTCCTCAGGGGCTCCATGGCAGGACCCTTCTGGCAGCTTCTCCGGTGGCCTCCAAAGCTCAGAGCGGCCTGCGTACTTCCCACTGCCCCCCCACAGCTGTGACGCCACCAAGGGGACTCACCTGTAGCGCTCTTCTTGCAGGCACTGGGTCATGTAGGTGTAGTCCCTCTGCAGCTGAGTCTTCAAGTCCTCCATGGAGTCCTCTAGGTGTGACTGGCCCTCCTTTATGTCCCGCAGCTCCTCCAGCAGAGTGTCCAGATTTCCAGGGGCACCGTAAAGAGTGTTGGACCTAGGGCTCCCCAGTGCACCTCCTGGCCCGGCCCCAGAGTTACTGCCTGCCCCAGCCGAGCTGGCGCTGGCACTGGAACATTCATCGTCACTGCCATACTTGGGGCTGGACACTAACGTGGCGCTGCCACTCAGCGCCCGGGCTGCCTCTTCCGGGGGCCCATCTTCCAGAGGGTCCTTCAGGTGGGCGATGTTGTCCGCACTGCCGAACTTGTTGCGAATGAGGCTGGCGAACTCCCGGGGCTTGGACACCACTGCAGTGTGGGTTGCTTGCGAGAGGCCAGAGAGACTGCCCTTGACGCCCTCCACCACGCCACCCCCGAAGCCACTGATGCCGGCACGCACGTTGGCGCCCACATCCTTCAGCCCTTGCTGCATATCGCGCAGCACGTCCTTGGGCTGCCGCGAGGGCCCATTCTGCTCTATCTCTTTCAGGCGCCGGCGGTAGTGGTCCAGCTTCTTGTGCAGCTGGGCGATGGTCTGGGCTGACTTCTGGTTCTTCTTCTCAAACACCTGCTTGATACGGGACACCTGCTGCTTGTCTGCGTTGTTGGCCAGCTTCAGGTACTCTGCCACGTTGTCGTCCCGCGCCTCCTGCTCGATCTTGATCTGCTCTGTGATCTTCAGGATCTTCTGGTGCAGGTGGTCAATGGCAGCTTTAGTCCGCTGGGGGTCGGGGGCTCCATCTGGCACGTCCAGGCTGATGGGGCCATCAGTGTCACCGTGGCCAGGGCCAGAGGGGAGGCTCAGGGCCGCAAGATCTCCCTTGTCACCCTGCGGGAGGAGGCAAGCACAAATAAATCATGTGACACTGGGGGGGGGCTCAGCAGGGCTGTCTGTGCAGCCCAGGACACCCTTGGGGGACCTGGATAATAGATGTGAGATGAAGAAATAGTTCAGGAGGAGAGTCTAAGTTTCTACAGCGAGCTCCAACAGCTGCACACCAGCACGACCCTTACAAAGAGCATTTTCTCTGCAACGAAGTCTAGGCAGATCTACGTTGCCTTTGGAACAGGGTGTTCTAGCCAACAACTTGGGGACACACAGCTGTGAAAAGACAGAGCCTCTGGCCCTGAGACCAACAGATGAGCTCAGCAGTCTCCCTGGATTCAGTCTCCTAGCTAGACTCCTGCCTTGATCCACCCTCTCCTTCGCAGTTGTGAAAGCCTACATGCCCGCCTGAGCCGTCCAGCCTCGTACCCCGTCTTCACTAACACAGCGGCACGGGTCACTGGCCCTCTCGACACCCTTCTGTTACCTTCCTGCCCTCTGAGGGCATCAGCAGCCTCCTCTGATTCCCGATGACAGGAACAGGCAACCTCTCCCATTCTCCCAGAACTGGGAAGAGAGTACACCCACCCACCCTGCCAGGCAGGTCCTTGAAGTCTAAAGACCGAGGGGTAACTCGGAGGCAGAGAGGCCGGGAGTCTGGAAGAGTTGGGAAGGAGAGACTATGGAGCAAGGGAGGCAAGAGGCTCTCCTCTCTCCACCAGGCAGGTGGAGTGCATCAGTTGGGCACAAACTCAGAGTCAGGGGAGAGGTCTGAGAAAGGATTGGGCAGGGGTGGGGTGGGGGGTCGGAAAGAAAGGGCTGAGAAGATACTGAATTCGAAATAGATGTGTGGGCAGGCTGGGAGCCCACTAACCCCAGGCAGCTGAGTCCTGTACCTTATCACCACACAACAGAAGCAAGCTGGATCCGATCACTGGGGGGCAGGGGTGAGGTGAACGCCACGATGAGGAAGGGATTAAGCAAAGGAAAGCAGCCTAGTTGGAACCAGAAAGAGCCAGAACTAACTACAGGCAGAAGTCAGAGGAGAACTTTAGCTGGGACAGCAGTGCCGGGGAACTCGGGAGGCGGGGAGGGCTCCTTTTCGGCTCTGTCGAGCCATGGGTCCCCTAAGGATGCTAAGAGGACAATCTCCTGGCTTTGGGTGTCCCTCTATGCCCCTCACCCTCCCAGCAGGTCTCTGTGCCTCAGGAGTCTCCTCCTCAGACCTGGGCCTTTCAAAGCCAAGCCATGTCCCCACGAAGCAATCCATCCCCAGATCTGTCTCACTTTGATGGACTTGATCCCCCCCCCCGCCCCCACCTGTCACCCCCTGCAACGGTCCCTCTGGTTTTCCTAAGCCTCTGTGTCTTTGTCTGTACAATGGGTGTAATTATACCTGTTGGTTCAAGTTCCATGGGAGGGTTTCATGGATGGTGTCCCACAGGCACATGATAACTGCCAGATCTGAATCTAGACAGATTTTTCTCCTGTGGGGAGGGTGATGCCTACAATCAAGCTGGGCTAAATATAGGAGATTATCAAAGCATATTTACTCCGTATTGATGGCATCAGACAAAGTAAGTTTTCTATATAGCACGTGGCCTGCCTTTGCTCTCAAAGAACTTGGCCTTAGCACAGATGTCCAACCTCCTCCATCTCCTCCTGGGGCAAAGACTCTGCAGGTGATGGGCATTGATGGCAATGTGTTCGGAGTCTGTGTGCTGCCATTCACTCTTTGTGAATGGTGCCAGTGGGCGGTACAGGCGGGAATGGTTGTGGAATGCTGGGAAGCTGCAGTGCCTTTCTTAGGGGGAAGAGCACATTGCCTGCCAGCCTGCCAGTTCCTCCCGGGAGGTACAATTGTTTTCCCAACAACAGAAAAGTCAGAGTGGATGCTACACGGTGCAGAGCCTAGGAATGGGGCCGGACGTTTGTTTGTTGGGAACGAAACCACAATATATACACACCCATTTCTCTCGCACATACCTCCACGGTAGTCTGCCCTGCATAGGGATGAGCCACCACCAAGACCCCTTTAAGGCTGAAGGGAGACGGGGCGGGGGCCAGAGAGAGCCTAGGATCTGGCAGACAGCCACAGGGGCACAAAGAAGGATTATATTTTAACAAGGAAAGGAATGTTAGAGAAAGAAAAGATGCGTGTTCTTCGAGTGGTGAGGAAGCACAGGGAGGTTTGCCAAAGACGGGAGGGGGCTGGGATCCAGCTCTGTGGCTCAGCCAGCTTCTGCAAGGCCGTGGGCTCTAACCCTAGCGCCTAAAAGAGGGGGTGGGGCTGAAGAGATGCCCCTGTGTTTAGGAGCTCTTGCAAGGGACCTGGGATCGGTTCCCAGCACTGACATGTTGGTTCACAGGTCTAGGGGATCTGATGTCCCCTTCTGACCTCTCTGTGCCACAGGTGTGCATGTGTACATACATACACACATGTACAGAGACTAAAATAAGTCTATTAAAAATAGTGACCACATACGAGCCTGTGAGGGGTAATGGAACTGGCCCTGGGCTGCCATCTGAACCCTGGTCAGATAACAGATGTGTAACCTCGTATGTAACCTCGTATGTGCCATTATCTGAGACTTGCTTTTCTCACCTGGAAGAAGGGGGTAATTTACTTCCTTCAAGGGATTCTCAGAGGATAAAATGGATACAAAGTAAGGGGCATATGGCAGTTCCTTAAAATATACAGATTTCCCAGCAGCTGCAGTGGAAATGGCAGAGCCGGGACATGGACCAGTCCTGAATCAGAATTAGCGCATCTTTTCTGCAGTAGACAGAGACTAATCCAGACATCCACAACTGGTCCACAAGAGGCTGTGGGAAGCTCAGCCCTACACAGCTCTAGGTGGGACGTCTATATCACTCCCCCATCACCAAAGGCTCAGAGCGAATCCTGGGAGAGGTAGTGTCATCTGCAGTGAAATGTTATTTGCTGCACATGACAGGGTCACTGTGCACCTGAGTTCATGGCGGCTGCCACTGCATCCACAAGGCCTGTACAGTCAAGACGAAGCCAGCCAAAATCCCAGCGTGGATGAGGGAGGGGCTCATGATATCACATGCGTAACTGAGAGGCTGCTGGGTGAGGCGGAGTCAGTTTTCCTCAGGCATGGGGCCCCTGAGAGTCATCCCATGTCCCAGAAGACGGTCCTACACCCACGAAGTGCTCAGTTTTTAAAGGGGGAGTACATGAAGTTAGAGGGAAAAGTGGTGGGGATGTGGAGGAGGGAATGAGGGGGTAGAAAAATATTATATTCATATGTGAAATTCTCAATTTAAAAAAACTCACTATATTGTGAAAATACAACAATCAATTGCGTTTATGGCTATAGATGTAACATGTACAGCCATTTTATGCTTCTAAAGAAATACAGATTAAGACACTGCATATTCAGTAGGAAGGCTACATTATTTGAAGTACATTTCTTGATTTTGAAGTCAGGTTTGTCCATTTTGGAGGGGCACATGTGTGAAGGTCAGAGAACAACTTTTGGGGTCAGTCCTCTTTCTTATGTGGGCCCTGGGGATAGAACTCAGCTTGTTAGGCTGAGCCACAAGTGCCTTAAATTGACAAACCCTTTCATCTGCCCAACGACATCATTTTTGAACAAAGCAAATCAGTGTAGTAAGCATGTGTGGAAAGTGGAATCCACACGTTCTGCTGGCAAGAGGGTGAGATGGTGCAGCCAATGGAGGGCGTTGGTATGGTGACTCCTCACAGTTAAATAAATACAGAGCTACTTCATAACGGTCCAATTCAACTCCGAGGTGTACACCTGTTCTAGTTTGCTTTCTGTTGCCATGATAAACACCAGGACCAAAAGCAACTTGGGGAGGAAAGCATTTACTTCATCTTCCATCCTAGAAGGAAGCCAAGCTAGGCGATTGAAGCAGAAACTAATGGGGGAATGCCACTTGCAAAACAAAGGAGCCTTTGGCATGCACGGCCACCTTTTCTATACCGCCCAGGCCCAGTGGGCTAGGTGGTCCTACACCAATGAACAATTAAGAAAATGCCTCATCTGGGCAGTGGAGGCACACACCTTTAACCCCAGCACTCGGAAGGCAGAGGCAGGCAGATTTATGAGTTCAAGGCCAGCCTGGTCTACAGAGCAAGCTCCAGGACTACACAGAGAAACCCTGTCTCAAAAAAGGAAGGAAGACAGACAGATTGAAAAAGGAAAAGACCTGAAAGACATGACCGCAGGCTAATCTGACCTAGGCAATTCCTCAGCTGAAGTTCCCTCTTCCCAGGGGACTGTGGGCTGTGTCAGATTCACAGCTGAAGCTAACTATGACGACACCCAAAGGAATTGAAAATTATATTCAAATCGACGCTGGTACAAGTTCGCAGGGGTACACAGCAGCCAAAGGGTGGGCACAAATCAGAGATGGCCATTTAAGCCGGCGAACGGGCTAGCAAAATGAGACACTCCATATAATGGAAGGCAGGATGGTCATGACAAGAAATGCGATTCTGATAATTAATGTCCAAACACAGACTAATGTAAAAGCCAGTTTCCCAAGTAGAGGCCCCATGCTGAGTGCTTCTACTATGTGAGATTCCCAGAGTGCTAAATCTACAGATTAGCAGTTGCTGGGCAGTGGTGGTGGGGGGGGGGATGGAGAGTAAGAACCTAATGGGTGCTGGTCTCCCTGAGGATTGTTGAGATGATTCGGAACTAGGAGGAGGTCACAGCTGTGCAGCATGAGCATGGAAGGGCGGGACCCAACCACATCAGAGTGGTCTGCAAGGGACCATCTGCACCTTCTCACTGCCTTGTGGTCAGCAGAGAAGACTCCCCTGCCAGGGCAGCTCTGGCCTGGCTGAGGCAGCAGAGAGGTAAAGCGCAGTGAGTCAGTGCCTGCCGTGAGCACATGGAAACGCCAGGCCCCCAGCTTGGAGCAGGGTCTGGCTGCCGTGACTGTTCCCCTCTCCAAAACGGTGCAGAGACTCATTCAGCTCATACCACCAGCTGCCAGCACCACATCTGGTGCCAAAAGCCCCCGTGGCACGGTTACCACCCTCCCCAAGAAAAACCAGTTACTCTGCAGATACCTGACTAGGGATGAATTCCCATGGAATAGGCTGAGCGGACTTCAAAGGAAAGATATGGCAAGGAGGGGACATGCCAGGCAACTGGGGGAGCCCAGGACACCGTCCTACGGACAGAGCTTGCTAGCCAGGGCTGCAGCTATATAGGCTGAAGTCTAAGACACAGTGGTGAAGGTTCAGGGTAAGGCAGAGCGTCTTACCCTGGAGTGTCTTCTGAGTTTCTGGAGCCAGTTTTTCCTGTTTCTGTTTGGCTTCAGTGAGATCTCCCCATGGCCCATGAATAGCTGGGCACCCTGTCTACTTAGCTTTGGCAAAGCCACAATCCCGTCTCCCTACCCACTTTCAGCAACACACACTGAAACTGGATTAGGCGGACTGCCAGATTACAGGAGCGGCTGGGTCAGGGCTTCCCCAGCCTGGCTCCCATCACTCTCTGCGGTTCCCACCTCCTCCTGGGCCTGAGTCCTCTATTAACCTGGCTATAAGACACTTGCCATCTTGGAAGCTGCCAGGCAAATGGTAGACACCATCAGGATAGAAAGTGCTAGCTTAAGTAGTGCTTTAGAGAGGGAGAGAAAGGTAGTTCCTATGTGACTCCTCATTTTCTTTCTTTAGCAACGTATGCGCACAGGCCACGGAAATAATGACTGTGTGTGAGGAGTTCATGCTTCTCATTTGTGTTCCCATGAACTTCTCCACCTTGGTGCAGACAGCCCAGGGCACCCAGGCGGGCTGGCATGCCTAGTTGGAAATACAACAGTAAAGCTACTCTTAGAAGGGGGTGTGAGGGGGGGGGAAGGAGGGGGGAGAGGAGAGGGAGGATGACCACAAAAGAAACAAATAGATCTTTGGGTCTCCTAGTCTTCCCTTTAGGCCCGATGTTTACTCTGATCTGCCTATGTGCCTGGCCAAACAGGTGTCTAGACTTCCACTGAGTCAGAGCCCAGTGGGTGTGCAAGGGGGAGGGGGCGGGGCAAGGCTGTCAGGACTAGTGACTCAGCAGTGACTCAGCAGAGATGTTTGGGCCAGCTCACTCCTGTCCTGGGCAGACACTGATTCTCTAAACTCTCTTGGGATGGGGAACACTGATTTCCTTTCTAAAATCAAGTCCCAGCAGGAAAATCCATCCCGGGATGCAGAGGAAAGTTCGTGGCCAGCTAAAACCCTCCAGCCTCAAAGAGGCAGTTTGGCCCTTATAGCAAACCAAGAGAGGGCACCTGACATTACAGCCAGAGCAGAGGGGAGCCTGCCCCACCCAGCCCGGGGTCCTGAAGTCAGGCTGTGGCTCTCTCTTCCCAGTGTCATCATACAGACCCAAGCACTCCCTGGTGGGCAAGCAGGAAGTGTGGGGGAAATAACCCAGGAAGCACAAGAGTCCTTCCTCCAGAGGTTAGGAGGGCAGACACTCAATTTGCATTTGTGCCGAGTGAGGCGGAAACTCCCCCACAGCAAGGCTCTAGCCACCCCAGGAGGCAAAGCGTGCGCGCTTCTCACATTTGCATGGGGATCGCTGGGTGCAGACTACACTCAGATGAAGGGGCATGCGTGCCCTTTCTTCCTGCAGCACCCATCCATCTCAGGGCACAGTGTCCCCTGCAGCCACCAAGTCTGCCCTGCCTCTAAGGGACTGCCCCTCCTGTGCTGGTGGAGGGTCTTACCTCAACTATACCCGGGTTTATGACCCTTTCTATTAGGGTGACTGCTCGGCTGCCATCATAACTCCATCCTCCCTTCCATCCTGGCGCTCCTGAGAACAAAGCTCTTTTGTCCACATCAATGCCCTGTGTTCTCCTTCCCTCTCTGTAGAGCATGGACTCTTGGTTGGGACTCCGGAGCTGGTCGTTCACTTCCCAGTCCCTTTCCTCTCCCATCCTCTGATTGTCCAGTAGCCAAACACTATGGTCCAGAACTCTCTTTGGTCCATGGGGGTCAATGCTCCCAGAACCTCTCCGTTTCCTTCTCCCTGCCACTGCTTCTGAATGCAGGGCAGCCACAACTACAAGCACCCCTGGCATTGAATTGCATGCCAGCTCCCCTGTAGCTAGAGCTCTCTACAACCGGGCAGGACAGAGGCTGGTTCTGGGGGAGTCCAGAGAGGGTGCTTGCTGCCTGCTAGAGACAGCTCTCCATCATTCTACAGCCCCACCCCATCTCCCAGGTGGAAGTCTTTCCTTCCCCTGACCCAGAGCCTCACCTGCATGGATACTGTTTCCCAAAGCCGGGCTGTTGAAGAGGTCCCAGGAGCTTTGAGACCCCAGCTGTCTGAGGACAGTGCCAGGCTCCCAGACTCACAGTCCCTGGGCAGCATCGGGCTGGCTGTTAGAAATCGGGGTCTGAGAACAGGTGTCCCAGAACTCCCAGGCTCTGAAGCAGCCATCTCCAGTCTGAATGAGGCCCAGCCAGGGATTAGGGGCGGATTGCTCTAGATTTCCTCCTCCCCCAGGGCTCATGGCTCCTTCCCATCTGGAGGTCCATACAGCAGGAGGATCCTGTGGGGATTAGGGAACTCTCCCCAGCCCAGAGTATAGGTGCATGTCCTAGTGTGACTGGCTTAGCTTCATGCAGGGGGTGGGAAGCCACCGGAAAATATAGGACAAGTAACTGTTCACCCACCAGACAGGCTCTGGCCAGTTACTTCCAGTTCCATGTCTAAAAAATGTACCAGGTGATCAAAACCCCTCTCACACCAGCTCCCCATTTCAGCTCATAATGGAAGTAAGTCTCCCAGAGGGGGGGTCACACTCGGAGTTCTCCCCATCTCTCCCTTAAAGTATGGCCCCTTCCAACACAGACTCCCCAATAATGGGCATAGAGAAGTTAGCCAGCCTCAATAAGGGAATCCCTCTGTCCGGAGACTGTGTCCCAGGGACCCTCTCTGCCCTGGACACCACTGTGCCTACCCCCCAGCTTCAGCTTCCTACTCCACATCCTGCCCTCCGTCTCCCCCCTCCCCCCATACAACAAAGGACGACAAACTCACAGCAGTCTCTTTTTCCTTGGACTTCATCCCTGCAGTCTCGGTAGGAGATACTGTTGGTCAGCAGAGGGGGCCAGAGGGCCAGGGTTGAGGACAGCAAGTGGTGAGGAAGAAGGCGAAGCCAGCCCTGATCCACCTGTCTCTCTACAAGCAGCTCCCAAGGCAGAACACCCATTCAGAGACTCGGTGCTCGCTCGCTCGTGTGAGCCCCGAGAAGCACACAGGGCTTAAATACTGAGGGTCAATGTGGATCATGCTGATGGGGCAGTCCCAAGTTCAAGAAGGTTCCAAGAGATAAGAAAGGCCCAGTGCTATCTCTAGGAGCCAGTGCCAAGGTCTGCAGCCAAAATCACCAAGACCAGGAATCCCCCACCCAGGGGTCTCGGAAACCATGCAAACATTCGTCAGCTGATGACTTAGGGGTTTGTGAGGAGGCTGGCAAGGCCTATCACACGGGTCAGGGAAAACTCTAAGCAGTTCTTATTTTCATAAATGGTCTCCTTGTTTATACTTTGTCAAGCGCTCTTTCTTTTGCATACTGGTTATTAATAAAAAGTCCTGCTGTCCATATTAAGCTATAGGAAGGAAAGGAGTAACCCTTTTGGTTATCTGGGCCCCTTCCTGTGGCCAGTGTGAGGCTGGTCTCCCTGGACACTGACAGTGTAGGATGGCAGCTGATCAGCTCACAGAGCTATAATGGGCGTTCTCTGCAGGGCGTCCATCCTGGGTAGCAACAAGTATGGCTTGAGATTCTTACCTGCAAGACAGCCCTTCCCTGCCCCCTCCCTTTGGGCTTCACCGAGTTAAGATTTTTAAATTAAAAAAACAAGAAATCTAGATTGTGTGTGTGTGTGTGTGTGTGTGTGTGTGTGTGTGTGTGTGTACATGTGAAATCTGGTGCCTGTGGGATTCCCTGAAGGTGGAGTTATAGGAGGTTGAGAGCTGCCTGATGTGTAGCTGGGCTGGGTACCAAGTTCAAGTCCATCCGAAGAGCAAAGTGCTCTTACCCTCTGAGCCACCTCGCCAACCCCCAAGCTCTTTATTTTTTGAGTTTACAATATAATCATAAAATTTCCTCCTTCCTTTTCCTTTCTCCAAGCCCTCCCATATAACCCTCCTTGCATGCACATATGTATACATTTATTGGTCAAACCTCTTTAAATTCACCACCTTAAGGTACAAACAAACTCTATAGCTGCTTGGCGTTTCTCGCCATGCTCTTACTTGTGAAAAATTGAGTTAACCCTTTCAGTCGTCATAATCAGGCGGACCCCTTATCTGTCCCCTGGGCAGGGCCAGAGGATGGAAAATGACCAGGACAGTATGTGGGGGACAACAAAAGTGCCAGTGAATGTAGACCCGTGTCAGCAGAGGCATAAGGGCCTATCCTGGGCCACTTGGGATCTGGTTAGCTGGGAGATTGTGTCGGACTCAGTTTGGACCCCAGCACAGCATACCTTCCTGCCTTAAGGCCTTAGGCTTCCCATGATTGCCTGGGAAAATCCCACATCCTCCCTTATCTGTCTCTTTCAAAACTTCCCTTTCCTTTTCCCTCTTTAAAGTAACATCTTATCTGTTTATTTCTATGTGCAGGGTATGTATGCGTGTGTGTACACATGCCACAGCACATATATGGACGGCAGAGCATATCACAAGAGATTAGAGGTTGGGAGCAGGCTAAGACTGGAGTCGTCCCCCCCCTTTTTTTTTTCTTACTGTGGAGCTGTCTCTGAATGGCAGCATTTTCCTCCCAGACTTCCTGACCCCAAAGCTAAGAAAAGCAGAAAGAGTTTCCTCCTAGGGCCACACTGCATTAAGGTGACCACGGGGAAATCTGTCCCCTAATGGGACATTGAGCATCTGGGAATGGTCCCGGAACATCTCATCACAATGCCAGACAGGAAGAGGGAGGGAAAGAGTCAAGGGATGAACTAGTTAGAACTAGTTAGTAGCCACTAAGAGGAAAGGAGCAAATAGTGATCAGGGCAGTGTCTGCCTGGCAAGCTAGCAGCAGAGAGCTGCTTCCTCTGTGATGTTGTCCTTATCCCGCTACATGAGCAGAGAGCCCAAATCTGCCAAGGTGAGAAGCAAGGAGCATCTGTGACCTTGTGTTTCAAGTTCGGTTCAATAGTTGCTGCAGAACTGTGGCTGACAATATCCCCAGGCACAGTGTGAACGGGCAGGAGTTGAAGGTGAGAATGTCTGGCAGAATGGGCTAAGGGATGCTGAATAAACCTGCCAGTAGCCTGGCCCAGTGCCTGCGTGTGGAACGGCTGGGAGAGATCCCTACCCTGCTACCCACGAGCTACGTAGCCTGGATGGGTAGTAGCCATACTTCTTCCCAGCCGTAAAGGAGTCAGGCGTACCCAGGATGAGGCCAAGGAGCCAACTGGGGCGTGGAGAGAGTGTGCACGCGTCACAGTGTTCTAGACCGTACTGCAAAGGCTTAGCCTGGGACGGAAAAGTGGCTGCCATCTGAAGGGCTGCGGAGAGCATGCCAGGAAGACACGCAGAGAGCTGCCACACGCACTCAGGTGATGCCTCTGGAAGGACACAAGCCACCGAGCAACTTTCCTCTTGATGCTGGGTGCATGCGCCTGCGTGTACTTCCTAGTAGGTCTTGGCCACCTCTCTTGGTCACTTCCTCTAAGATCTGGCCGAGGAAGAGGCAACCACGGTAGGTGGTCACCACGGGTCTACAGGCCCAGACAGCTGGGGGAGTCTGACCTCGCCTTCTCCACGCAGAGCTAAGGCTGGGGCAATGGATAGGCTCACATTGTCCTTGCAGGGAAGCTGGAAGGGGCCCCCGTCCTGGCCCCACACTGCTCCCCGTGCCTGGCAGGGCTCAGCTCTCTTCCTCACTGGCTCCTTCCTCACTGGACTTTTCCTACACGTCACACTTCCTCTTTACTTAATTTTGATATCAAGCCCTTATTTCTTTAAACTCTATTTCCCTTTGCCTTGTTGTCATTCTCTCCCTCCTGAAACAAGAAATCGCACTATTTGCTATTTTTTTTCTCTCTAAAAAATATAATTAAAATAGGGTTGGGTATAGCTCGGTGGTGGCTCACTTGCTTAGCCCTGGGTTTGATTCCCTACTACCACAAAACACAAATAAAACAGAAAACTCAGCAGAGTCCACACATTCTCCAGAGCGGGAAGCCTGAGAACAATGCTGAGAAGCAGCTAAATTTAGTGCCTTAGAAGACAAAGTCAGGCCTTAAAAAAAAATCCCGGGCTGCACATGTTGTGTGATGAGCTTCTTCCCAGGAGGGTGGCAGCTTCCCTATGTTCCCCATGCCTCTCCTGGAAACAGGGGCCAGGGAGGTCATTGATCCACACTTACTTTCAGACCTAACCAGGTCACCATTGGGAACTGCTTTCCCCTGGGAAGACAAGAGAATGGTTGGTATTGTTCACTGCGTACTGCGGCAATCGGGGCAGGCGTTCACCCTATGAGTACTCGGAGAGACGCAGCCCCAGGAGCTGGAGAAGCAAACACAAGGTTTATGGAGGGTGGCATGTGTGCACCACGAGACCTTTTGGCTGCTTTCTCGGAAGGAGGAGGCGTCTCCTCCACCTGGGGGCCTAGGATGATCTAATGTCTCAGATGCTCTTTGCGGGTGGGGGAGAAGGGATTGTTGTTTCTGGGCATGGGAACCTGGTCAGTGGAAACAGCCATATATCTGGCTCATGGCTAGGCAAAACAAATTCAATGCTTTATTGTACTCCAATCCCTAGAGGAGGGCTTACTGGGTACAGGTCCTGAAGAAAGTGACCCAGAGGAAATGGCATCTCTTTTCTGCACAATTTTTAGGACACAAAGTACCCTCTCCCCGACCCCATTTGCCACAAATAATTGAGAACATTTTTTTTTCTAAAGCAGGGGATTGAAACACAATTCCTGTAGGCTCCCGCTGACTCAAGGGCTCAGAGCTTACCACAGGAGCTGATATGATTAAACAAGAAATATGCACAAAGCACTCTGCAAACCATAGCATGCTGTTTGACTGACTGTTGGCACCAGCATGTCCCAGAAGCACGCCTGCCAGGCCACTGAGTCCCCGAGAAGTAAGCAGACAGGAACAGGGCCCAGGTAACATTTGGGTTTGAAGTCGCCTTTTCAGGAGGCGATGAAACCTTATCTAATGAAGTTGATATTACAGGGCACTTGTCTTTCCAGGGCAGGGTTTGCCTTTGCAGCTGCCCCAAGGGGCTCCTTTGATCACAGTATCACTATGGATCTGATTTAGCTTTTGCTGAACATGCTGAATTATTCAGTAGCTATGGATAGCAAGCCAGCTCTGGGATGAGGGTGGGGGTATGAGGCGAGCTCTAAGGAAGGGAAGGTATATGCACTGGATACTAGACTTGAGGGATGGGGAGGCCAGAGACCACCGCCAGAGTATTTGAGGAGTAAGGGCCACTAAAATGTGCCTGACAATGTTTGTGACACCTGGCATCTGTCCCTGGAGGAAATGGAGAGGTGGGAGTGCTTAACCTCAGCACTGGAGCTCAGGAGAGCCCCCCCCCCCCCCCCCGATTGTCTGAGAATCCGCAAAGGGCTGCAATGGCGTGCATTCTGCACCTCTGTTTTTATTCCAGAGCCCTCTGCCCTGCCGGAACTAAAGACAGAAAGTACGAACTGCATCTAGAACAAGACGCAGACGCAGGGATCAGGTTATCGGTACCGTATTTCCATTGCCTCACCTGGCACCGAGGGACCAGGTTCACATTTCTCATCTCACGGATGTGGCAGATGCAGGGAAGAGTGTGGTAGGCAGCTGGGAGATGCGTGCCAAGTCCCATGGCCCATGCTCCCATAGGCTGGAGCCTGCTGACAGAGATCTACTTCCTGCTGACACCCAGACCCTGAGAGGTAGGAGTGGAGTCTTGGCTGTAGTGTCCTCCGTGTCTGGGCTGACATCACATAAGCCCCACGGGCTGTAAACAAAGAGCTCATCTCCCACAAGGCTCTGGCCCGAGCTTAGCAACAAGGGGTTAGGTAACAGCCGAGTTGTCTAACCCGCACACAGTATCCCAGGCAATTGTATACTCCAGAATCCAGGGCTAATCAGGGGGGCAAAGTATTTCCACCCAGAGAGAGCATCAGTGGGGGTAGGAAGGCTGCCTTGGAGGCTGGGACAAGTGATTCCAGCTTTGGTTCTGAAAAAAAAGGGGGCTGGTGCTATTTAGGACCTCTGGGGCCAAGGGCAGTTTTCATTCCCTATCAGGGTACATCTTGGGTATCCAGGCACAACAGGGTGTCCAGAAGCAGGAGGGGGCTCAAGGTTTACTGAGCAGGGACGCAATGAATGGTTCAAACCACAGCAGAGCTACGGGCCTCGTCACCACAGTCTCGGAAGGGTCCTCCAAGGAGAGGGACAGCTGTCTCTGGCTCTTCCTCTGGGCAAGGGGACTTTCCACACACAGAAGAAAGGGTGGAGGGGGAAAGGGACGGGGGTGAGGAGGGCACAGAGGCGATCCTCAGAAACCTGGGTGACCTGGAGTGGCGGTGCCACTTGGAAGGTGGCAGCACTCGGTGGGAAGTGGCTGTGCCTGTGTGAATAAGGTGGATAACTCATGTGCTCCTAGGGCACAGCCACTACAGCCCCCGTGTAGCCAGGCCTAGGACAGCAGTGGCCTCATAGGTGAGAAGTCTCTGGGCCTAGGGGACATGTTTGGGAACATCGCTCAGCAGGCAGCCCCACCCACCACTGAGCCAGCAAACTGGACATAAATAAACCAGGGCCCCTGGGTGTCTGCCAAAACTTCAGTCTTCCTGGCTAGAGGTGGGGTTAAGGGTGGGCCCCCTCCCTCACAACCCTGGAAGTAAACAGGGACTTATTTACGAGGGGGAGGGACATTTTGCTGTTGGATAAATCTGGTGGAAAGTGCATAGGATGTCCTCAATCTGCCCTAAGATGGGAGATGAGCTGCACCCCACCCCTTTCCCCTGGGCCGTCTGGCACTAGAGATAACACCTCCAACTTAGAGCAAAACTGTCCAGGCAGGACAGGGTCTCTCCCCCTCACCACCGGGTGACAGTGGAGAACCTGCCCCCAAACCCCAACCTACCCCAGGGGCAGCGGGGAAGGGTTCACTGGCTATAGGATTCTCCTTCAAGGCTGCACAGACCCTGGCCTTCATGGCTCCTCAGTCACAGGGAAGACAGGACCAGGCCAAGGTCAGAACCACACAGCTGGCTTCTGTGTCATTCTCCTCTGACAGCCTCTAGCAGGGTATGCCTTGCTCTGGTCCAGGATGTACAAAGCTGAGGAGGGAGTATGGAGACAGCTGAGGAGAGGAGAGGCTCTGAGGGATGTCCAGCCAGACATGAAGAGAAGAAACAAATGGCTGGGAAGCCTGAACCCCACATTTTCCAGGAGCTGCTTTTGAAAAGAAAAAAAGGGAATGACAGAGAGAGAGGGAGGGGGTAGGGAACATGTCTCCTGTTACGCCAAGTGGCCTAACCTGGCTGGTGGCTGTCCCTCTCCATGCCCCGGGGCCTGTTCCCAGAAGTTAAATGTTACCCTCATTGTCTGTTTACTTGTGATGATGTCCCAGTACACTGACCAATGATTTTCCCCTACTTGACATATGTAAGACTGAGTGTGGTGACCTTTGTCAGTGTCACATACATAATGGAAAGCAGCAGGGTGGGGCTAAGGAGGAACAGTGTTTTTGTTTTTTAATAGGGAAATAGCTAAAGGCAGAGCTTAGAGAGTTGGATAGTCCAGCTCCCACCATGAGGACTAAGCTGCTGATCTGTGACCCCCTTCTGTCTCTGCCACTCCTGTTCCTTCAAGTAGGGGCTCCAGCTCCCTGCATTCTCTAAGTGGGTGCTGTGTGAGCCGGTCAGGAACCCTAGCTGCCTCGGGGATGTTTTGGTAACTCAAGCCCTACCAGGCTGCCCTGGTCTAAGAGCCAGCAGCTGGTGAGTTGCAAACAATGGTGAGGGGTGTGGGGAGTGGGGGAGGCTTATGAATTAAAAATAGATGCTAGTAATCACCAGGGAGTCTGCAAGGGAGCATGTGGGCTGTGTTTACTAGAGAGAAGAATACCTTCTATTCATACCCAGACCAAGAGAGTGGAACCACAGGCTTCTCATACCAGCCAATGGCCTCTGGGTCTGGAGAGTCAGATGATGGGGCCTCGAGCTTTAAGGTGGCTAGAAGATCCCTCTTCCAAGGACAGGGAGGCACTTCTCTCCCCTCTTAAGGCTCCCAGGGCCACACCCAGCTCTAGAGGGACAGCTCCAAATCTGGAAAGTCTATACCTTAGGAAGAAACAAGGTCTTTGCCAGGACCTTGCTGCCTTGAGCAGCCCCTCCGTTCCTGGAGTATTCACTTATGAAATGGAAACAATGACATCTTCTCTGCCAACTGCGCTGTTTGCTATGAAGATGGACCAGGACCAGGTAAACAGTAACAAAGCTGAAAGTTCCAAACAAGAAGCTAGGCATGGTGGCACACACCTTTGATTCCAGGACTTGGGAGGCAGAGGCAGGTGGATCTCCAAGAGATCAAGGGTAACCTGGTCTACATAGTGAGTTCCAGGCCAGTCGAGGCTACACAGTGAGACCCTGCCTAAAATTAATTAATTAAACAGAAGTTAAATCTTAGAAGAAGAAGAGAAAAAAAAAAAAAAGAATAGGGAAGAGGGGGTATGGAGAGATGGCTCGGCAGTTAAGAACACTGACTGCTCTTCCGGAGGACACTGGTTGAATTCCCAGCACCTTCACGGCCGCTAATAACAACCAAACATGTCCCCAGCCATGCCCCAGTGAGGTCATTCAAGATTCTGGGTTTGGCCTTCCATCCACATCAAGAAGGGGCTCCTTCCTCCCACACATCATCCAGACACAGTGTCAAATAATGGGCTGGAAAAGCCCCCAGAAAGCTGTCCAGCTGGCATAGCTGCCCAAGGTACCCCAGGTCCCTCTCCGCATCCTCAAGCAGCAATCATCACCGGCTTCGGAACGTGCCTGCTGTCCACCTATTCCCCGTCTTCCCAGGCAGCTAGAGAACTCTAGGGACACCACAATTAGCTGGCGTTCTCAAGGGTCACCCTCCCAATCCAAGCTCAAGCCCCTCATGTGACAGGATATCTCTGAATACAATTTTAAACGTACCCAGTGACTCACCCATGAGCGGTGGGCCCGGCTGTTACCGTACATACACAGCTTTCTCATTAAGGCCTGAACTACCTGGTTGCAGCTGCCGGGTCCCACCAGCTCCCGGGTCCGAGAGGCCACACCCTTTCAGCCAAGTGCATCCAGTCCTCCCTCTCACTGCACACTTCTCGCAGCAGAAGCCAGGCTTGCAAGCGCAGTCCCATCGCTTTAAATGCTATCTATATGCTGACACCTCCCAAATTTATGCCTCCAGGTTGGATCTCTCCCCAGGACTCCAGGCTTGTTCATCCTACTGCTTATTTGGCATTTCTACACTGGGTGTTTAATAGCCTCCTCAGACTTAACACAGCCAAAACCTAGCTCTACCCGCCGCCCCCTCCCCCACCAGAGGAATAGCTGTTCAGTTTGCCATCTTCCTTGCTGGTTTTGTTCAGCTCACAGAAGTGTCTTTTGTCCTGCATCCAGGCCCCAAACCATGAGCCATCTTTGACTTCTGCTCTGCCATGCCCCATATACAACCCATTAGAAACCCTTGGCCCTAACATCTGAAGCAAACGGTGAGTTCAGCCAACATCCTCTCCACGAGCACCCCAGTCCAACCGTCAGCTCCTCCGGAGTATGCATCAGCGCTCTACCAGACTCCCGGGCAACCCCGTCAGTTCTCACAGGGTAATCTTATATTGCTCTCCACCATCCTTCCCTAACACCTGAGGGGGGAGGGATCAAAAGTCCTTTTCCTGATGTACTGGCCCCAATGCGGTCTGCAGTATTCCCTGTCCCTCCCAAGTCCCAACCCAGCCCGCCCTGATTTGATTCTCTGTTCTCTACTTTGCTATCTCCACTGCACTCCACATCCACCCGCCACACTGTCAGAGAGGCTTTTCTGACCAGCCTGTCAAAACAGCATGCCCACCCACACTCTCTGCCTTCAGGCCCTACTTCCGTTTTGCTTCTCTTACTACCAAACACACTCCACAGTCGTTTGGTGGTTATCTCCTCCCACTAGGATGGGTGATGTGTTGCTGCTGTAGAATCTTTTCTTTCATTCACTGATTTGTCCCTTAATGTCTACGATAGTACCTGGCACTTAGTAGATGCTCAACAAACGCCAATTAAAGGGTGGGGGGAGCAGGGAGGTGTAAGCGAAAGTTCTCAGGAAGGGAAGGGGCACCTGCTGACTTATGGCTGCCAGCTGAGGCTCTGCTATGGACTGGTGGTCCAGACCCATCTTTGGGAAACCCTCCTTCGTGAAGAAAGAGTGTCACATGTAGAACATACGAAATGGCTCAACAGCTCATGGTCAGCAACTGTTGCAAAGTCAGCCCTGGGTGTGATAATTCTGCCAAAGCAAATCCTTGGGTCCGATGAGTTGGTGGTTCAGCCTCATTACTGGTTAACAGTGTCGGTTACCAATGTCGGGCAGCCTGGCATGGTGGGAAGAGCACCGGGCTTGGGGTGCAAACCCAGGATCTATCACAGTCCTGCTACAGTAGGTCTGAGCTCTGTGGTTTCAACAAGTGTTTGGAGATATATATATATATATATATATATATATATATATATATATATATATATTTACCCCAAAACTTGGGCTCTTATAATCTACCTTGCTGAGCTTAGTGGACCATTCTAATGAATTTACAAAAAGATATCTGCACTGGAAAAGCATCCGGCCACAACCTGAGCCAGTGCCTGGTGGGTAGCACGGCCGAGTGCGTTAACTTCCAAACACTTCCAAAAGCCAAGATGCACAGAAGTCACAGCCAATGTTAGAAAGCCTTGTGTAGGATGTTGAATCTGTGCTGGTGGCAATCTATAGTAGAAACAGCTTAACAGCAGAGTGTCCTTGGAACTCTTAAGCTAGAGAAGTCATTAGCCCTCTTACTCCCAAACAGGTCCCCACTGTCACCCACCATTTCTCCTGCTCTCCCTCCTTTCCACTGTGCCCATCTCCTGTCGTCCATCCTCCATAGGCAGGGACGTGTCCATCAGCACTGTCCCCGCAGCTCCTCTTCCTACGTCCTAGCAGCTCTTTCTCCCAGAGCTCCTGTGCTCTAGGAGGAGGACCACCCACTTTCTCAAGCTCTCATGGGCAGCCCTGCCCTCAGCTTTCTGTGCCCTCCACTCATCAGGCCGCCTTTATCTCTCTGACCTCTGCCATCATTTCCCAAGCAAAGCCCAGGTGCCTAGCTCCCTCTACCTAAGCTCTCAGTTCTTGACACATCAAATTAAATCTCTCTCCTTGTCTGAGCCTTGTCTCCCATTTCCCAAGATACCAAGTCTCCTCCTCCTCCTCCTCCTCCTCCTCCTCCTCTTCCTCTCCCTATCTCTCTCCCTCTTCTTGTCCTTCTTCTGTTTTTTTCAAGACAGGGCTTCTCTATTTAGCCCTGGCTGTCCTAGAACTTGCTCTGTAGACCAGGCTGGCCCCAAACTCACAAAGATCTACCTGTCTCTGCCTCCCAAGTGTTGGGATTAAGGTGAGTGTCACTACTGTTTGGCCTTTTTTTTTTTTTTCTTGGAAGGATCAAATCTAGGGCTTTGAACATGCTAACAAATTCTGTCACTGAGCAGCTATAGGCTATATCCTTAGTTCTAGGGGTTTTTTTTTGTTTGTTTGTTTGTTTGTTTGTTTTGAGAATGTCTTGGGTTGATCTTGAACTCACGACTCTCCTGCCTTAGCTCCACAGTTCTGGAATTACAGGTATGTACAATTACATTCAACCAAGTTCTCGATTCTTCAACCCGAGGGCATCTCCATCTCTTCCTCCTCTATGTGCTGTCTCAGTGCCCTGGGTCTTTAACACCCTCAACCCCCTCCCCCTTTCTCCACCTCACCAGCTTTCCTGCAAGCCCAGATGCCGTGCTAGCCCTTTAATCCCACACCCTCTGCCATCTTTGACCTTTCAACTTGCCTCCCATCAATCCTTCAGCTCTGACTGATGGAAAGGGACCACCAGAGGGAAAGTGAGTCACGGCCCCAGAGCCTGGAAAGGGCACCCAGGTGTGTGTGGGAGCAAATGTGCAGAGAGACACTGATGAGGCAGAGAAAGGCAGCAAGGAGGAGGGAAGGCACCAGTGTGGCAAAGGCAGCAGGTTAGAACTGGCTGCCTGTCCCTCCTATGCCAGTGGGATCTGGTTTTAACCTTCTGCTCGCTCCAAATGCCCTCTTGAGCATCTATCTCACCTGCACCAGTGACTTCAACCTCAATGCTGTTTCCCCTGCCAGCCAGTGGGTCCTCCCTACATGACCAGCTCCCCAGTAAATCTACAAGGGGACAGCCCCTTTCCTGGACCCTGCTTCTTCCCCCCTGATTCAACCAGAGAGAGCACCACCGAGCGAAGCCAGGGGTTCCTCTCCCCTGCTTCTTTCCCATAGCCTCTTCCTGGTCTAGGTCCAGCACTTTCTGAATCCCTCTCCTGGCTGCTGCTGCTGAAATACGTCAAAGATAGTTTCCTTGGCTCCTTTTCTCTCTCCCTTCCTAATCTACAGCTGCTGCCCCAATGCACTCTGCGCCCGCTTTCCTGCCTAGTTCACTGGACTCCCAGCCTGCACCCAGTGTGACCCTCTATACTCTGGCCTCTGCTTCCCCCAGTCTCCAAGAGCACCCGCCAGCCCAGCGCCAGCTCCTTTGCTCTGCTGCATACTAACCTTCCCTCCTTCCTTCCAGTTAGTTCAACAGCTTCTTCCAGAGAGACTTGGCCAACTCCTTGCCGCCCTGCCTACTCTTTTCCCAAGCTCCCAAAGTGTTCAGGAGGCCTTTCCACTCTTTCTCTAGTGTTTCTAGGCTCGGGGCAGCATGAGAATGGCCACACTGATCAGCTGGCACTGCTCCGCTCGCTCCTGTAACATCCACTCACCTAATCTCTGTTAAATGAGTAAACAAATGAGTTGGATACATTCATGCAGTACCAGATAACACTCCAGACTCCTCCCCTTCTTCTCTGGTTGATGATGAGCATAGTTAAGCAATTTATGGTGCCAGGCTCCAATACGGGAAGTTACCTATGCTAACTCATTTCTCTCATGTCCCCATTTGCAATTGGTGACACAGAGGAGCAAAGAGAGTAGGCAGCCGGTTAATTCTGCTAATAGGAGGGATAAGCAGTCCCCGTCTCTCTGAAGCATGTTTAAGGAAAATCAACCAAAATTACGATCAAACAATCTGAGCAAACGACCATTTTTGAAAATCAATCCCCTAAACAAACAAAAATTAGCCCCTTGCGTTTGGACTCCTCAGCCAGGACAGGGGTTGAGGTTGTAGTAGATGTCAGCAGTGCCAGGCAAAGAAAGCATCAGCAGCTTGGCCTCAGAGGCTCTCTCCCCGACCTCCTGCTGGGACTTACCTTGTCCCCGATGCTCTCAGCCTCCTCAGCCTCCTCCGCCAGGAGGTACGCATTGCTGCCATCAGCCAGGAGCAAGGCTGTGTCGGTGGTAGAGGAGGAGCGGGGTCGGCCCTGGTGCTGGTGCAGGATGGCGGCCAGGCTGCTGTCCTGGGGGGCCTTGCGAAGCAGGTGAGGACTGCCACGCTGGGGCTCCAGGGAGCTGCTCTTGGCACGGCGGCTACTGCTCCCCCCACTGCTGTGCAGGCTGGCTCCCCGCTTGATGGAGGGCCTGGAACGAATCTGCTGTAACACCCGGTTGAAAGCAGTGGGTCGCGCAGGCAGGTCGTGCAGGGACACAGCATAGGAGACCCGGTGCATCTCAGGGGAGCGTTCCTTCTCATCTGGGGAGTCCTGATCGGACAGGCCCTGCTGTTGCTGCTGCTGCTGGGCCTCCTGAGACGCCTGGTGCTCCCTCTCCCGTGACCTGCGTCGGCTGTGAAACAGGTGCTTTAGGCCGTGGCCAAACATGGAACCCTCTGAGAGCTGCTGGGTTTTCTGAAGGGGGAGAGATGGAAAACCCTGGTCAATGGGAAGTTCCTGGACGCCTTGTCAGTTAGGGTCCAGGGTGGGTCTATTCTTAGGAGACCAGAGGATTTAACACAGACATCTGAATGCTGGGATCCCTCTGGGTGGCCTGCCATGCCTACATGGTCATGTACCCTTCTGTTCCTAAAGGAAGTTCAGATTTCTAAACAGGATGTTCTCAGACTAGGAACATGGGGTTTAGTAGTATACAAGCGGTACCCAAGGCATTGCTGGGGCTGTGTATCCTCAACTGGTCTCCCCAGGCCCATCACCTCCCTTCTTCCCTATTAGACCATCCTTCAAGCTGCACCAGGGCACTGAGACCACCAAACCTCTTCGCAAAGAGGTCTTTGCGACACTCCTTGGAAAAAGCAGGGCCGTATAATCAGGTTATAGCATCAGAGCAGGCTCTGCTAACTGTGTGTCCAGTACTTCTCCCCTTTCTCACCAACCACACTGCAAGGTGTCAGTGTACTTTGCTAGAACTTCCCGCTTCAGCATGTTCACTTGTAGCTATGGTTTCTGAAGCACATTTGCTTCCTTGATAAAGGCACTGGTCCTTCCTCATTCTCCCATCTGAACTATGAAAACAGTATCTGGAGGTGCAGTGGCCTTGCTGTAGCCGTAAGGTGACAGTTGATGATGGAGGACTAAGACTCACAAGAAAACGGTCTGCAAAACCTACCTCTGTCTACACCACTGCACTAACCGTCTTCTGTCGTAGCTGGCGGTAAGATAGCATTACTTTTCTGAGCCTAGAGTATCTACAGCAGAAGCAGCTGTCCCGATAAGGGATTCATCCCCCGCCTCAGACTAGAACCAAGCTGAAGCCCTGAGGCCCGGTGCTGCCCTGCTGTAACCCTGCCCTGAGAGACCCCACCTGCTCCCCACTGCACTGCCCAGGATAAACGGCTGGTGGACGGGCTGCCGGGGCAACTGTCACGTAACGACAGGCAGCTTCCTCACGAGGAGATGGCTTATCTGTGCAGGCCATGTCCTCTGTGGAGCTCCAGACATGTGGGAGGATGGGTGGGACTCAGAAGACCAGGGAAACACTATACTTGGTTGTGTAAGAGGGAAACAGAGACAGGTCACCTGGGGCCACTGGGGGTCCGGAGCCACAGGAGGGTTTTCTCTGTACCAGCATCCTATAACTTCACAAAGCAGCCTCCATCATTAGAAGACAATGTAAACGGTCCAAAAGAGCTACACATACTAGTTTTCTTCCTAGAGCAAAGGTTAGGCCATGAAGAAACCAGGAAAGCACAAGCATCCAGCTGTTGGGTGGCTGTCCAGTCAGTGTTGCTTACCATCACTCTATGTTAGCTGTACCCACACTCTGTGTCCTGGCACAAAAGGGAAGGACCCTCACTGGAGTCCTACAGTTGACCCTGATGCCTGCCACTTCACAGGCCATATTTGTCCATCCTTACATCTCACCATGAGCTGAGCGTGGAGCTCTGGAGGTATGCTCTCTCTTGCACAATGTCATTGTTTTCCCTGGACACCCACAAGAGCAACACACTTGCACGCACAGATAGGGAAATTACTCTTCTGGAGAACTACGATTTGGGGCAGTCCTAGAAACGGGTCTTCTATGCCAGGTGCTCCCAGAGTTGCCCTCTCTTCAGGACCGAGAGCCCAAGCCCACTTGAATCTATACTGGGTCAGAACCAAAATGTCCAAGGCAGAATGGATAAGAGCATACAGGTACCATAAACGCAGAGTGAGCCAGATCCTGGGCCTCCCGACGACAGATGAGTTACCCACCCTCTTCCTCTTATGGCCAGGCCCAAGCTGACACAAGTCTTCCCACAAGGGACCCCAGATGGGGCCTCCTGGCCCTGGTCTTTGCCCAACTATTTTTGCTAAATATACAGCATCATCTGAACTTGACATTCTATTCTAGGCCCTCCCTCCACACTCCACTCCTAACTTACTTCTCCTACACAGAAGCCCCTCTGTCCCCCCCACTTATGGAGACAACGTTTCCCCCGAAAGACTTTAGTTGAGGTCCTGAGTATACGGCCTTAGGAAGTGATGGGTTATAGGGCACAGGGGATAGGTTGCAGAATCTCAACCACCCATTGGCCATATCATCTTGACCCCAACAATCCTTATCTAATTTATTTTAAAACTACACCAAGTCTTTTCAATATACGCTGCCAGTCTGACCTGACACTAGTCTTATTCCAGGAGCTAAAGACTGACAGGCCATAGTAGCCACATTCCATTTTACAGATGAAAAAACTGAGGCACATAATAGTTAGATAGTTCATCCAAACCAAAAAGATGAGCCTCCCACTTCTAGTCTTATTTACCGGCCCACACCAGATATGAGGCTACAGCAATTGTGGTGTTGTATGTCTCCTAGGACAATACCTAAGGCAAAAATCTCAGGGTTAGGGGGAGGACCTCTGAACTGTACGGAGCTCTGAATTCTCACCGCGCTGAGCAGATGCTCAGGCCTCATCCTAGGACTTGGGCAAGCCTCTAACCACAGATCTTCAGGTGTTCATTTCTCCCCTCCCTAGCTGCTCTGCAGGTCAAGGATCTTTCCAGCAGCAGTGCCTGGGACTCTGTTAAAGCCCAGAGTCGCTATGAAAGGAAAGGAAAAAAAAAAAAAAAAAAAAGGGTAAGGAACAATGCAGGGGTGGGGGTGGGGAGTAAAAAGCAAGAATAGCAAGCAGGGTGACATGCAGGCCAGCTGCTCCTACCTGTGGGTGTCAGGAAGACGGTTAAGGGTTTTGACATAATGTGATGAGGGGGAAAATGCTCAGTGCATATACATACCCAGCCCCAAGTTTCAGGAGTGAGGAAAACCATGGCGACTAGCATGAGGGAACTTAGCCACCAACACAGCAGAAAGCACCACCTGCTCTGACTAACAGGCTCCAGATTCTAAATGCCACTTCGCTTCTTCCACATTGACTCTCGCTTTCTCTCCGCTGCCAAAAGCCACTGTGATGATGGTCAGACAGGGCGGCATGTCCGGGAGAGAGAGCTGTGAGGCCGGAGAGTCAGGGACAGGACACCCTTTCTATCCACCAGTAGCTCCCAGGAGGAGACGCCACACCTGGGGAGGGCAGGGATCGAGCCATACTGTCCCCTCCCTGGAACTGTCTTCCAGAGTAGGGAGGATTGGAGCCTCCCTGGGTGGCACCGTGCTCTCAGGAAGGATGGTGCTCTTTCCTGAGAGCCCCGTGGTTTCTCAACAGCAGGCTCCAGCTGTTCTCCTCCCTGGGTGTGGGCTCAACAAAGGGAAGTGTGCTCCAGATTCTGCAAAGACAGCTTCAACGAGTCAAAAGGAAAAGGCTTCAGGGTGCAGTGGCCTTGGCACCATTTGGCTAAAAAAACATGACCTAAAGCAGGTTTCCGATACCTATAGGTCCCAGTGTTCTCATCAGTCTCGGAAATTGCTGAAAGGGTCTTGAGAAGGCATCATTAACCAGGAACTAATGATTCCCAGGTAGCCTTCCTCTACTTGGTCTGAAATTCTCTCTGCTTCATCACAGATACGGCTGTGAGGACTCAGGGGGTGCCTGGGTCACCCTGAGCCTTTATAAGCCTAGGTCGCCAACGTTTCCTCTATTTATAGGGTCTCTATGGAAACAGGGCCAGCGCTAGAGAACGAGTCACTGGGAAAACCCACAGTAACTGCGGATTTTACGGAGGGGATTGTGATCTCCACGGCCCCCTGAGAAGCAGCAGAGGTGGGCAGCAGAGCAGAGGGGCTGAAGGGGAAGGTCCATCACCCCAGTCTCCCTACCACTGACCACAGGGTGATGGAAAGGCAGCAGCAGCTGGTTTCCAGAATGCTTGGGGTTTCTATTGGAAACACAGTGATGGAAGGTTTCTGGATTCATCCTGGACCAGCTGGGGAGACAGAGCTTACTTAATCCAGGAGCAGTTGAGTCTGAGTCCAACCCGCATTGGAATTCTTGTGCCTTTTAAACTTAGAAGAGTCTGGCTGAAACTAAGGAAGGTCACCTGGGAAAGGTCCCCTCATCCACTGGGGTCTCATGTGACCCCGCACAACAGATTTTTATTAAAGTTGCCTCACTGCGATGTGTCCTCTGTCTCTCCCCATCGTAGCCATCCCTCTCCATCTCCACACTCCTCGAAGCCAGTATCCATGGCTTCCCTCTGTCCTGGACCCATGAGGGCTCATTAGCTGCACCACTCATTTTACAATTAATCATGTGCTGCTACCAAGGGTGTTCCAACTTCTCACCCCCTCAGTTTGCAGAATTCTTGACAAGAGTAGTGACTAGAGGGAGACCAGTGGCTATCTTGCCTGTTACCTGGCAGAGACCTCAAGGCAAACATGGCTATTGCAATGTATTTATTTGTCCCAATGCTACAAAACAATCCCCCCAAAAGTTAGGTAATCATCAGAGAGCTACCTTTTCCAAGGGCTTAATCTTTTCCAAAACTTTAAAATGCTCAGTTGAGCAGTTTTCGCCTGTGCCTAACCCAGATCCCTCCTGCTATGGCTTGAACCCTGGCTCCATTTCTCATCTTAGTAATTTGCCAAGAATGTGTTGGCTTGGCAGGAGTATGAACTTACTGTACCCACAAGTGACTCAGGGAGGGTTTGCTGGGGAGTCATGCCCTTGCTAACCAGCTTCATTTTCTGCAGTGGATAGGACTTGGCTAACCTGGTTGGAATGAGGAAACCTTGGGTAGTTTGGTTTGAGAAGTCAAAACCTTCCTCCCCCCCCTCCACACACACACATAGCCCCAGCAGCTTTCTTTTAACTTCTTAATTCAGGGGAGAGACTCCTGTATTTGGCAGACAAATGGACCCTTCTTTATGGACCCTTGTTTAGCCAGGGCCTCGGTCCAAAGATGCACCATCGTCATTGACGGGCTTTTCTAAGAGAGTTGCCAAGTCTCGTGGAAGAGGTGATTCTGGATTGGCAGTAAGACCACCCCACCACACCCTGAGAACCCATCAAGCCTCTCCCTATCCGTAGTGTCATCTAACCTAACCTCCATATTCATAACGTATTGAATGTTTCAACTCCTCGTAGAGGAAGGCATTTTTTTTTTTTTTTTTTTACCTGATTGGCAGTTAAGCCACAGTTGGATACACACAGAAAGAAGCACATTTTGTAAACTGGATTGCAACTAGGGCAGCTGGGAGTGAAGCTAGAACCCAATGTGTGGCAGGAGAACAGAGAGCTTCATTTGCCACATGCTTTTCTGCTGGCCCCGCTCCTCCTGAGCCCACACATAGGTCTGCTCTGAATACTGCTGCAGGCTAGAGGGGCTGGGGGGGGCAGTCCTGGGCCTCAGGACCCTCTGTCCTCATGAGGTGTAGATGGGTTAAAACCAGCCACTTCGGCATTCCTCAGAGCTCTCTGGTCCCTGACACTGCTGGGAAAAGGGAACAGATAAAGATGATATTGAGGCCTTGGTTCTTGTCATTTTATTATCCTAGCTGGAAATTCTTCTTGTTTGTTAATTAACACGTCTACCCTTTCTTTAATATTTCTATCTAAAGCCATCTCCTCTTCAAGCATCCTTCTTGCTCAAGCCATATTTCAGATTCCACTGTGTGGTGTGCCAAGCACACCAAAGCTTAGGTGCCCTGGGGATTTTCTTGCAAGTGTTTGCTCCGTCCTGGGGGACTGGAGGCTCCCCTGAAAATAAAGGCATTGCCTTTGCTGAAGAAGTAAGTTTCCAGTTCTTGGGTTAGGTCTCCCTCAAGCCTACCTCCTTGATGAAATCTACCTCAGAGTCCATGTCCCACATATTGCAGGGATCTTCAAGGCTGAGAACATCATTTCTAAAGGACAGTAGGACTCCAGGACATAGCAGAGTCCCAGATAGCCACACTCCAGTCACAGAATCATCCAAAGTCCCAGGATACACACATGGTTTCAAACCACATTCCAAAAAGTAGCTAGTCTTCTTCTTCGTTTAAAGACTGATTGCACAAATTTTAACCAACCCTTGGCTATTAAATTAAAATAAAGCAAAAGAGCAGAGACACAGAGGCATGGGAATTCTAATGTTTTATATATATATATATATATATATATATATATATATATATGTGTGTGTGTGTGTGTGTGTGTGTGTGTGTGTGTGTGTGTGTGAGAGAGAGAGAGAGAGAGAGAGAGAGAATATATATATATATATATACATACATATATATATGTATATATTTGAACTTTGGCAGTGAATAGACGAGCTGTCAATTTTTGCTTTTGTTAAACTTTATACATGTCTCACATGTCTCTCTGGGGACACTTTATGTGCATGCCCCATTTCACTGTTTATAGTGACATCTTTCCCTATGAAAGTGTCCAGCATCTGTTGAGTGCCCACATATACCCTTTTGCCAGCGCACAGATGAACTAGGAAGGATCATTAGCCATTCAAAGGGCACTGAAGCCCCTTCAAGCACTCATACAGGAGACCCACCTAAGACTCAGCTGCGAATTTCCCTTGGCGCCTGTGGCCTTCTCTTTCTCCCTCACTCAGTAGGAAGGGAGAACGTAAGAACGTGATCTGAACCATCCTAAAGGACTCTTGAGTCAAGAGTGCTTCCAACAGATGGGAACAACGAATGGACGGTGGAAATCCCCACTTTTCTTCAGGGAATGACCATGACTGCTCAGAAATCCCAGGGGAAATCCAGCTTGTATAAGGAGAGAGAGCACCTCTGGGAACTTTCCCTCCCCAGGCTTTTCCTCTCAGGAAAGGCTGTGTCCCTGAACTATACTGGGGTTGGAATGGTGGGAGGTGGGCTGAACACAACCATTCACCCTAGGCTCACCCTAGGCTCCAACCACCCGCTGTATTCTGAGCAGGGGCTCTGTCTGCAGAGTTCTAAGCTCCTCCCAGCAGCCTTTCACTGCAGCCAGCCTCCTTGCTGGAGAATTGTGTTACACTTTTGGTCAGCCCCAGACTGTGGCTAGCCACGCCAGCATCTCTCCTCAACGAGCAGGGACATGGATAGCAGCAAAGGATGGCATAATGCAAACACATGAAAGAAGACGTAAGCTTGGGTGGTTAGACAGGAGTCCATTCTAAACCGTCCAGTTCCCCTTACACACTGTCTGCTGAGGTCTTCCCTGGCCTGGAGGATTCATGCCTATGTGAAGTTGTGGCAAGCCTCAGAAGTGTTTACACAAGCCTCCTGTGGGGCCAGGCCCATTTGCGGATTGCTTTTCTGTTACAGTTACCGTTTTAAAATTGCTACTACGTAGCTACATTTCTTTTCTTCCCCCACCCCATTAGCCCTACTCACTCCATAATCACAGACCCTAGGCTAGCATGCTCAAGACTCTCATTATGATCTCAGGATGTCCACCTCCACCTCCCCACAAAATAAACCTAGAGATGTACAACACACAATATAATGTTTCTTACAGGACCAGGGACAGTAGAAGCCTCTGACAGTGCTGGCCATCAACAGCGAAGCATTATGCAGATGCTTCTAGCAAAGACTGAATTTCCTTCTTCCTCTCCTACCACAGAGGTGATTTAGACAGCCTTACACGCTTTTGCTCCTTGCTCCAGATGATTTCCTTCACTGCACGCTATCAGTCATAATGCCTGGAGCTGTCACAGAAAAACAGAAGTGGGGCCAAGGGACTGAAAGTTCCATCTCCAAGTTCAAAATGAAAGCAAAAGCAAGCCGGAACTGCTCAACAGCATCATCCAAACACAGGTATGGTTCAGACAAACAGCATCACAAATTAAGAAGTAAACACGTCCCTTTTGGTACACCATCAAATTTAGAACACGTCAACGTGTATCCACTTCTAGAGACAATGATGACATTTTTCCACTAAGCTATCAGCCATGGGACACTTGTCCTGCAATGAAAAACAAGTTTGGCCATACTCCAACATCCCTTGTCCCTTTCCTCAGAAAAGTTAAGTGACCTGCCAAACGGTGGTGGCCCCCAAGTCACGAGTGATAGAGGAGGCTCTGTCCTGTGGTAAACATGTTATGATGAAGCAGACAGAGATAAACAGGCAGGAGCTCTGCCTGCCTCCCTGTGCTTGCCTGAGTGCCGTCACTGTGTTGTCCTCGCTTGGGTCTACACTGCTGGGCTGTGTGAAGGCAGGGTGTGTGTGTGTGTGTGTGTGTGTGTGTGTGTGTGTGTGTGTGTGAGGGGGGGTCCTCAACTCTCCATTCTCCTTCAGGATAGCTCGGCATTTACTGTGTCAAAGTCAAGTCAGAGCGGTTGCTCTGTCTGCTCCTGACCAAAATGAGTCTCTCTCTCTCTCTCTCTCTCTCTCTCTCTCTCTCTCTCTCTCTCTCTCTCTCTCTCTCTCTCTCTCTCTCTCTCTCTCTCTCTCTCTCTCACACACACACACACACATAAAACACAGAGGCACAGGAAGATACATACAACAACCTTCTGGCAGCTTTATGTACACAGAGATACTGTAGCGCCCCCCTACCACAGCCAGCCGAGTGAGGCCAAAGGGTCCCCTCTCCGTTCCTCTTGGCAGCATTAAAGGGACTTCTTTGTGCTTGTCATCCTTGGGGGAGGGAGTGACACCTCTTGGGGTCTGATGAAATCACAAGCTTTCCAAAGAGAGCCTAGGTGTCTAACAGAGCCCATCATTAGGCATAATAATGACTGAACAAGAGGTCAGATATGCAAAACTTCCACAAAATTTTAAAAGTTTACACAAAGAGTGAGGGGCTGTCTTCCCCCAAAGAACACAAATGAGCGTGCACGCGCGCGCGCGCGCACACACACACACACACACACACACACACACACACACACACACACACGACACAAAAGAGCACACGCACTCACCTGGCTTCCAAAGCAGAAATGTCATTGGCTCACTGAGGTGAGCTCCTCAGTGCCCACAGCCAAAGGGACACAGGCTTTAACCTAACGGGAGTCCTTTCTGCTCCCCTATCCCAGACCCTGCACCCTCTCCGGAGAAAATTCCCAAGGCATCAATCCCCAAGGTATCTAAGTTCCTTCCTGGGGCTGACATCTCTCTCAGCCCACTTGTGAACTGGCCTGAGGAGCCTGAGCTGGCAGTCCTGGTGGTAACTCCAGCAAAGGCACATTATTTATCCCGGCTGCTGCTGTAATTGACTCAGAGATACATTCAATACAGCTCGCCAATTGTCTAGAGGACCTCGGGCTGGAAAATAAACAGCTCCGTGTGAACGGCCCCCTTTCCAGTTCTGGTTTTGGCTGCCGGCTCAGCATGTGTGCAACTTGAACCGAGGCCGCAACCAGCTGAAGCTCTGCCCTGCCACCTGTCAGTTCTCCACCCCGGGGGTTGGTTCACCAGGCAGACAGGGATCTCCAAGCACCAGCTTAACCTATGGCTCCACCTAACGGCAAGACATCTACACCCCCCTTTCATAGATGGACAAACTGAGCATCCTTCCGGAATGTGCCCAAAAATCCCACCCGGAGGGGGCTAATTGGCTTAGGAAAGTAGCGGTAACCTATTTAGCATCTGATGCTGCGGCCTTCTTCCCCAGGCTTCCTACAGAAGGAATAGTGCTGTGAACTTTTTAAGTTAGCGTCTTAGATCTCGCCAGCCCTTTGTCTGCAAATAGCATTTCACACACGTTCCTCAAACAATCTCGATGAGTGAGTCATTAAACCGTTTGCTGAATAATGAAGAACACAGAGGCCTGAAATGGAGCTGATAGACAGGCACAAATGGTACCTAACTTCCCCCTCCGGTCCTAGCGAAGCATCGTTCATCCTTTCTGACCTCTGCGAGCGTCCTCGTCACTTTTATTCGGTAAAGACACTTCTGCGTGGGGTGGGGGAAAGCTACGTGGCGGGTTGGGCTTGCCTGGGGACGGTCTGCGCTCACCTTTAAATCAGGAGGCTTGCTTCGGGGACCCGGGTTGGGTGCCGCCACAGCGCCAGCATCCGAAGTTGGCCCGCCAGCGGAGTTAGCACCCGAGGCCTCCCCAGGCCGGAGGTCCGCGCCCGGCAAAAGGCAAGCGGCGTCTTCCATCCCAGCCCCATCCTCCTCGCCCTGCTGTTGCTGCAGCTCGTCCGATTTGCACCTCTTCATGGTGTAAGTGGGTCGGCAAAGGGAATCTGTCCTTCTTGCGTGCTGTCTTGGGGGAGACCGCACCCCCTCTTGCACTCAAAAAGACCTGGGGTTGAAATGTATGGACGAGAGGAGTAGGCAGATCACGAGTTCTTGAATTTAAGAAAATATCTTTCTAAAGGAGGATGAGGGAGGGGCGAAGAAGGGGAGCCTTGGGATGATAGTTCATTCCGACCTGGGGAGCGGAGGCAGGTGGCGGGCGAAGCCGGGCTGCAGGAGTCCTTAGGCAGTCACTGGCGGGGAGGAGGGCCGCTCCCGACCCCCAAACTTTCTGCCTCAGGGCCCCGCAGGGCGGCGGGAAGCTGGACCACTTGGCGCATCCCCGCCCGCAGGGCGCACGGGAGCCGGCCGGGCGGGTCCCGTAGGGCCGCCCTGGGCACCCGGCCCCGCCGCCCGCCGCCGCCCCGCATGGGCCTGCCTCCTCCCGCCTCGCGCCCCGCTCCTCGCCAGCAGCAGCGCGAGGCTGCGGCCACAGCCCGCCGCGAGCCCGGCCTACCCCGCCCCGGCCTCCGCCCGCCGGCGCCAGGGCGAGGCGAGCGCAGATGGCGCCGCCCGCCAATGAGAAGGCCGGAGGGCTGCGCCGCGGCGCGCGGCCACCGCTGTAGGCTTGGTTGCACCGCGCGTCCCCCAGGAGGGTCTGGAGGGCGACATGAGGCTGCGTTGGAGCTCTGCGGAGAGCCGGCTCTGGAGCCACCTCTCTCAGGCTAGGCCTTTGCAATCACCCCGCCTACTCGCTATGTTGGGGCACAGTAAGGTGTTTATCATTACTCCCCCAACTTTGCACGCTATGTTATATCCATCCCTTCAGTTAGGGACAGGCTGGTCCCTTCTAGGATTCGTGGTCTGAGTCACAAACCTATGCCTACATGTACAGCTGCAGATGCAAAGGACAGGAGGGTGTGTTCTACCACACGGTCCCTTTCTGTTTTAAATGCCCATCTCGTAAGAATTTAGGCTTTGCGTTCAGAAGCTAGGCGGTCAATAACCTGTGAGAGTCCCCCGCTCCCTGGAGAGCAGGTTTTAAGCAAGAATGGGCATTGCTGGCAGGTATTAATGATACATACTGCAGAGTAGAAGAGGAATTCTATTTTTTGTCCTATACTGATGGGAGATGAGAGCAGTAGATGTTGGGGTCTCCAAGAAGTGGAGAGGAGTAGTAGTCTACTAGTATTTAATAATTACTATTCTTCCTCCAAACTGCATGCCTGTTGTGGCAGTGATGGATTGCCCTTATTCAGCAGGCAGCGATTCTCAAGGCCTAAACCGGGACCCGCAGCATCAGCATCACTTGGGACCAGGCAGGAATACAAATTCCTGGGCATTATCGAACCTAAAGTTATGGACCCAGGGGACTATGCCTCACAAGCCCTCCGGGTAATTCGGATGCATGCTAACAGCTGAGAACCACTGGCCTGGGCTGCTGTGAAAGGCTGATTCTGTGTGAGTCACAGAGCTTTCTCTGAAGGATTTTACAGTTTACCAATCTCTTTCACACTCACTGGGCCATTGTAGCCTCACTTCAGTCCCACTAGTCTGTGAGCTTCCTGACTCTGTTAAGCCTCTCTCCCCGTTCCAATCCCTTATTTTGATGTGCATCCTAAAAGACACCAAGTTGTTAAGAATTTACTACAGTCAGGGAGCCACTTTCTAAACTAAGCTGCTCCATTTTTAGAAAATTGGAATTTAGAATGGGCTGGAAATGCAAACACTCCCCCCCCCCATATCCACTACACAGTGTCAGGCACAATTTGGGAATGCAAAGCTATAAGCCTTTCGAATTTTCAATGGTGAGGGATGGCAGAGTGCCAGAGCAGATCGTGGGTAGGACTAGGCAGCGGGGTGGGGGCAGATTCCCTTGGTACAAAGCAGAGGAACATACTGCTGTCTGCCTGAGCGAGGCATGAAGACGGAAGCCCCATAAACCCTTTCGCTGTTTTAAATACACATCTCACACCAGAGAGAGGGATGGCAGCGAGTGTGGAGCACATAGTGGACCCCCCCCACCCCGTGTTCATAAACTGACTCCAGCTGCAGGAAAGCAGAAGGGGTTCTTCAGGAATCCTTCAAGAACGGGGTTGGGGAGACATCTCTCTCAGCAGTTAAGAGCTCTGGATGCCCCTCCAGAGAACCTGGGTTTGATTCCCTGCACCCAAACAGCAGCCAACAATGGTCTGTAACTCTATTCCCAGGGGACCCAACACTTTCTCCCGCCACACTCTTCTAGTCTACCTGGCACGAGGCACACACATAGTGCACAGCCATACGTGCAGGCAAAACACCCATACATACAGAAATAAGTGAATACATACCAAACACTTAAAAGACCCCTCAGGGGACAGAAAACACCATACGGTTTGATGTATACCTCATTCCACTGCCAAATCCGTGTTCACCTTGAATTTGATTTTGTTTGTTTGAGGCAGTGTCACAGCCCTCGCAGTCATCTCGCCAGCAAGAAAGCACACGGACAACAGGATCCTTTTGCAGCAAGCTTTATTGCATCCAAGCCATGAAAGGAGGAAGACCCCAAGTCCAAGAGTGGTGCTGCTTTTATAAGCCCTAGCCGCACCAGGATGGTACGAGGTGGCATATCGCCCTCTGGTTGGCTGCTCACTCATCAACCCATGTGACGCCCCGGGCTGGGCAGTGACTTGGCGCACTTTCGCAACTGGCACATGCGCTCTGGAACCTGTTTGCTGACCGTGGGGCCGGATGTCAGCGCCATCTTCTAATGGCGACTGCAATATCTCAGCTCTCCACATCTCCCCCTTTATTGTTTAATTAATGGCAAGGTCTCAAACTAACATAGTCATGTACCAAATATTAGTACATGAGCCTGGTAGAGCTCGGCCCTTACCCGTCATTGGTTCAACCTCCTCCGGGCAAGGTTGTCCTGTCTTAGGTGGGGAGAGACTTATTTGCAATCTTCCGTCATTGACTTACCAGATTGGCTTGTTCGAAAACAAGACAACTTTGACCTACACCCATCCCGTGCAATGGAAAAATTCCCAGGGAGTGCAAGGGCTGTAGATCTTGTCGTAAAACATTGTGGCTAGTTAGTGGTTCCTCAGCATTGAGAGCCAGACCATGGGGGATGATCCTTGTTCCAGAGCAACTAGTGCTTGTGCGATCACCACCTTGTCCCTTTTTTGTTGGGTTTTGAGTTTGCAAAACAACCAGAGTAACAACAGTAGGCCACAGCGTAGGGCTGCACCAAACAATCCTATCCCCACCCATTCCTTAAAATAGGAAAAAATCGAAGCGTCTTTTCAAATTCAGCGGTCCAGTTTAGGAACCCAGAGTGGCAGGATCCAAGTCATCATCAGGAGCATCCGCAGGCATGTCCTTTGGGGAGTCATCTTTAGGCGCTAGAAGTTTGCGAGTCAGATGTTCTGGTAGCCAAAAGGGATTGTCTTTGTCCTGTGGAAAAACACTAACAGCTCCCCTGGAGCTTATTAAAATAGGATCCGGGCCTTTCCATTGACCTGTCAACACATCCTTCCACTTGACCAATTCCTTGGGCCTATCCAGCTCCAGGCAATGGCGATCAGCTGCTGAATGTCCCTGGTTGTCCAGGTTCAAAAAATTGAGAGTGAAAATCGCCAAGGAAACAGTCACACGTGGTACAGGGGGCAAAGCTTCTTCAACTCCCTCTTTTTGTTTAATTAAGTAGGTTTTTAGAGTACGGTGAGCACGTTCAATGATACCTTGTCCTTGAGGGTTATATGGGAGGCCCGTTAAATGGGTCACTCCCATTTGATGACAGAATTGTCCAAATTTTTGAGAAGTGTATGCTGGCCCATTGTCAGTTTTTAGGATTTTGGGTTTTCCCCAGGCACTCCATGCTTCTAAGCAATGTTGAATAGCATGGGCCGCTTTTTCCCCAGTCAAGGGAGAAGCATACATCACTCCCGAGCAAGTGTCAATGGAAATGTGCAGGTATTGCAGCTTCCCAAAGGAGGAGATATGAGTGACATCCATTTGCCATATTTGTAGTGGACGAATTCCTCGGGGATTAATCCCAACATGAGGCGCAGATAAGAATTGACAACAGTTTTGGCATTGCGTAACAATTTCTCTGGCTTCCTTTCTAGTTATGTCAAACCGACGACGCAATGTCTCGGCTGTAACATGAAATTTGTTATGAAATTCTTTGGCCAATTCTAGATTGGAAAGGAGGGCAAATGCAATCATCTAGGTAGCTCGATCTGCCAGATCATTTCCATGGGACAAAGGTCCCGGCAGACCAGAGTGAGCCCTGATATGTGTGATAAAAACGGGGGAACTTCTAGAGAGTAAAGCAATCTGAATCTTTTGAAAAATCATTGCAAGCTTGCTAGATGCCTTAATTAATCCTGCAACTTCTAAAATTCTAGTCGCATTGACCACATAATTGGAATCAGAAACAATATTTAAGGGGCTTGGAATTTTTTTCAAAACCTCCAGGACCATTAGACATTCCACAATTTAGGGTGAGGTCTCATGAAATCGTTTAGAAACGATTTCATTGCCAACCACATAAGCTCCTATTCCTGTTTTGGACCCATCCGTGTAGACTACCAATCCGTCCCGAAGTGGCTTTTGGGACGTGATATGTGGGAAAACTATTTCTTGGGTTAAAGCGAATTGCAAAATAGGGTGACGAGGGTAATGATTGTCAATTAATCCATTAAAAGAGGTAATTAATACCACCCAATTATCAGAAGTGGCAGTCAATATTTGGACTTGATGAGCTGTATAAGGTATTAGCAGGGATTTTGGTTCTCTCCCAAAATGGGTGACAGCTGCTTTCAACCCTCGGAGTGCAAGCTGAGCAACCGCATCTGGATACCATTCAATAATTTTTTGCAGGGGAGGCATGAGGAGGGACCCACAGCAAGGGTCCATCTTGCCTTAGCACCGCAGTGGGTAAATGTTTGGTTTTAATGACACATAGGTCAAAAGTTTTGGCCTCATCTATACGTATCAATTGGGCGTTTCGTAACGCATTTTCTACCATTTGTAGGGCATAATCTGCAGCTGGGGTTAAGGCTCTAGGTAAAGAAATATGAGCATTCCCTTCTAAGATATCAAATAGGGGTTTTAATTCGGCAGAAGGGATCTTCAAGAACGGTCTCAACCAATTTATATCGCCCAATAATTTTTGAAAATCGTTTAGGGTATGTAATTGATCCCTTCGAATCTCTACCTTTTGAGGAACTATTTTATCTGGATGAATGACAGTTCCCAAGAAGGAGCCTATTTCTGATATCTGAACCTTTTCAGTGGCAATATGTAGTCCCCATTGTTGCAAGGTCTGCTGCAACAGAGGATATGTTTCTTGCAGGGTGACCAGCTCCTTATGGCATAAGAGAATATCATCCATACAGTGAATCAACAACAGTGAAGGGAATTGCTGCCTAGTTGGTTCAAGGGCCATTTGCACATATAGCTGACACATGGTTGGGCTATTAGCCATACCTTGAGGTAGAACTCTCCATTGGTATCGTGTGTCTGGTTTATGACGATTTATAGAGGGTATTGTAAAGGCAAATCTTTGTCTATCTTGTGGGCATAATGGAATGGAGGAAAAAACAGTCCTTAATATCTATGATTATAATTCTCCATTGCTTAGGTAGGGCAGAAAGTAGAGGCAAGCCTCGTTGCATTGGTCCGAACAAGCGCATTTGCATATTAATAGCCCTCAAATCACGTAGGAGTCTCCATTTTCCTGATTTCTTTTTTATAACAAAAATGGGTGTATTCCATGGAGAGGTGGAGGGTTCTAGATGACCGAGTTGTATCTGTTCTTTAATTAATCTAGTGTCAGCCTCTAATTTTTCAGAGGAAAGGGGCCATTGAGGAACCCATACGGCTTTCTCTGTAAGCCAAGGTATGGGCATGGAACCCTCAATGGCGGCTAGTGAAAACCCAGGCCTTGTCTTCCTTTGTTATTTTCCTGCGGAATTGGGCTAACTTTTCCCTGTTCCTCCTTCCCGAGACCTTTCCCTTCCTTATATCCCATCTTTTTCATGATATCAACTGCTTGTTGAGAATATTCGTTAGTCAAAGCCAATCCTAGACCTTGTAAAATGTCTCTTCCCCAGAGATTGACAGGGAGAGGGAGAACATATGGTGTGGAGCTTCCTGTTTGGCCTTCTGGTGCTTGCCATATCAAGGGGCATGAGCTAATTGTGGGGCTGGCCTCATATCCCAACCCTTGTAAGGAGTGGGATGATTGCATAATAGGCCATGCCTTAGGCCACCAGGTGGAAGAAACAATGCTTTTGTCAGCCCCTGTGTCCAGGATACCGGTAAAGTTTTTCCCTTCTATTTGTAGTTGTAGAGTGGGCCTAGTTTTAAGATCCACCACCAAATGAGCAAAATCGGTCCCTGTGGAGCCAATTCCCCTTTCCCCTCTAGGTGCTCCAGTAGACGGGAGACAGCCATGAAGGCTAGGGAGAAGGACTAATTGAGCAATTCTATCTCCAGGAGAGATAGAAAATATACCTTGGGGGCAGGAACAAAGCACTTGGAGCTGTTCTGTAAAGTCCTGATCTAATATTCCTGGATGGACCATAAGCCCCTTTAGGGTGAGAGAGGGCCTTCAAATTCCACCGGGACGGGTTGTACCCCCACATGTGGCATTAATAAGAACTGGGAGGTGGAACAGAGGTCCAACCCTGCTGATCCTCTTGTTGCTCTGCAGCTGGATAAATCCGCCTGATGCCTGCCTGTGTCCCATATCTTTTGGGGCCCTGAGACCGGGGGCCCTGCGGCCCGTTTTTTGGAATAGTCTCATTTTTCTCCTCAGAGGGAGCATCATGTTGTATAAGTTTCCCTTGAATGTCTCTAATTGAACGGCATTCATTGGCCCAGTGATTGCCTTTTTTACATTTAGGGCAAAGCCCAGAACTTTTATTTATGTCGAGGTATGGCAGTCTTTTCTTAAGTGACCTTTTTTCCCCCCGCAATTGAAACAAGCTTTATTGTTTCCAGGATTTGGGCGGTTCCGGTTCTGTAATATTGCTGCCGCTAGGCCAGCGATGGTAAGTGGCCCCCGAGACCTCGGGAGACCTTTATCCAGTCTGTCAGTCCTTTGCTCCTTCTAGGAGTAATGGCTGCCTTGCATTCTGGCGAAGCATTCTCATACACCAGTTGTTCTGTCATTGGCCGGACTCGTTCTGGGTCTCCAAATATTCTGCCTGCTGCATCCGTCATTCTGGCCACAAAGCCTGAAAATGGCTCTTGAGGGCCTTGGACAATCTTTGTTAGATGCCCTTCGGTCCCCCCTTTCTTTGAGAGGGCCTTCCATGCTTTAATTGCAGGGGCAGATATTTGGCCATAACTCCCCAATCATAATCTGTCTGCTGCTGAACATGTGGGCCTTGTCCTGTTAGTAATTCAGAAGTCCATCGCCGTTGATTATCCTCTGCATTAGCATTAGCCCTGGCTTGTGATTGACAGGCGTCGTGCCATAAGGCTTTCCATTCTAAATATATTCCCATATTAGGGAGGGCAGCTTTTACTACTGTTTGCCAGTCATTTGGAGTCATAGCTGTAGAACCTAGCCTTTCAAGTTGCATGATAGTAAAATTAGCATCTACCCCATATTTATTAACTGATTCTGCCAATTCTTTGACTAAGGGATAATCTATAGGGACATGGACACGGCCTCCTTCTACATCCTCAAATACCGGAAAAGTTTGAAAAATTTTGTGCCTGTCCTTCGTTGAAAAGAAAGAATCAGGACAGTTTCTCCGGTTGTAGGGCGGAGGGGCAGTAGGAAGGACAGGAGCGGTTGGTGGAGGTAACGTAGGCCGCCAATTTCCCCAAAAGGATTGCAATGGCCGTTCATCCGGGTGATAACGCTCCTCCTCATAACGGGCGGCCTCCTTCTCTAGGTCAGATTCCTCAGAGGGGCTCAATTCCTCTGACTCAGAATCATCGAGCCCCAAAGCCTCCAATTCCCATGTTGGGTAAAGAAGCCTTTTATTTCTGCTCAAGTCTCCTTTTCCGTCTTTCTCTCCCAGGGCGTTCTTTCCCTTATCTATTCTATCTAAGGACTTGCTACCCGTAGATAGGCCTTTATTCTTGTTCTTTTCCTTGTCTTTAAGAGCTCTTAATCTTTTATCTCGTTCTGTTTCTGACATGCTGTCTTGAAGTTCCTCTAACACCCCTTGGCCAGCTGCTACCTAAGAGCGGCATTTCTCATCTTCCAAACATGATTTTACTAACATCCATAGCGACCGGGTTCCCACCTTTAAACAAAATGAAACCAAAAGCAAGATCGCCAATGCCGCCAAAACAATTGCAAAAGCCAAAAGGGGAATGGGAATCTGATCAAGAACAAACATACCTCTCAGAACTTACCTGAGTGCTGCAGTTCTGAATCTTCCCCGCGAACGGGGGTCTCCTTGGTACCAACGATGACAGGTCCCCAGCGTCCCGGGTTTCGGCACCAGATGTCACAGCCCGCAGTCATCTCGCCAGCAAGAAAGCACACGGACAACAGGATCCTTCTGCAGCAAGCTTTATTGCATCCAAGCCATGAAAGGAGGAAGACCCCAAGCCCAAGAGTGGTGTTGCTTTTATAAGCCCTAGCTGCACCAGGATGGTACGAGGTGGCGTATAGCCCTCTGGTTGGCTACTCACTCATCACCCCATGTGACGCCCAGGCTGGGCAGTTGACTTGGCGCGCTTTCGCAACTGGCACATGCGCTCTGGAACCTGTTTGCTGACCGTGGGGCCGGATGTCAGCGCCATCTTCTCATGGCGACTGCAATATCTCAGCTCTCCACAAGGCAGTTCAGGCTAGCCTCTAACTTGTGATCCTCCTGGCTCAGCCTTCTAAGGGTTGAGACTGCAAGCATCTGTATTGTTTGATTATTAAAGTATCACATACTTACACATGATGTTCCAAGGTATGAAACTCATCAATGGGAAGTCTTTGGTGGTTTTTCATAAAATCCATTTTGTTTTTCTTCTTTTGGGGGTGTGCTATTGGGGATTAAACCCAGAGACTCACACCTACCATGCTTATACTCTACCCTAAACTACAACTTCATCCCTAAACCATGCCCAGCTTTCCTAGCTATTTGGAAATTGAGGTAATGGCTTTTAGAGTGTTGGGTAATATATATTAGGCATTTAGACACCACCTAGCATGAAGTTAAAGGTCATCATGACTCCTATCACAGATGTCTTCAAGTTTCCAGGTGGTTCCATAAAATCCAAATCATTCCAAGCCATTTCTGAATTTCACAAAGGGACATACTACATAATGATTATGCTACTTGGAAGGAAATTTGGTAGTGATGTCGTTGGAGGGTCCTGGATGACTGGCAAATGCTGTCTTGAAGTCAGTGGCAGATTTCCATTGGCCAAAGTAAGCAAGTAAGTGTTTGAGATATATACAATTGGAAAGTATTATGGCTGATTGAAATTCTGCTTAAAGCATCAAATCGATCATCCTATTGTTCTCTGCCACTTTGAGAAAATACAAGTACAAACTATATGTTTATATTTAAGATAAGACAGACATTTGCAGACTCACAAAGCAAGAGTCTATGTTTGGCATATAGGAGTAGAATTTTCTGTTTTGACATATTTAACTATTATAATATAAATATGATGTAGTGGAAAGAATGCTAGTCTTACAACAAAAATTTTATGTGAGAATTCTGGTCCTGGACAACCAAATCCTTAGCTCTTCTCAACTGTGAACCAAGGGGTTGTGACATATCTGCCCGCATTGCCTTTGTGACCAGCCAAGAGGACAGTGCCTATGAAATGCCTGTGCTGAACACATGGTTGATGTCAGTCAATCCAATGAAGCAAGTGATGGATGCATGCCCCTAGGTTGTAGGAGGATGGCAGGATTGACCTACTAAACTTGTCCTTTGAATGCTATCTCAATCAGAATAGTAAAAAAAGTCAGCTCTCTCACTAGTATTGCATTTGCTAACCTGCTGAATATATATAGAAATAGAAGAGTGTTCCAGAATCCTGTGTCAACACCCAGGTCAGCTTGGAGGGTAAAATGCAAAGATGGGCAGGTAAGTCTAGAGTGGGCGGATTTCTCTCTTCTTTTAAAAAGCAGGTCTGAGAAATAAGAGGTTTGCCTTTTCCATAACAGTGCGAGATTTGCGAAGTGTCCCAGGACACTGTGAAGTGTGATTTTCCACTCTGTTGGGAGTTAGGAATCTGTTTTAAGCCTTCAGTTCCCACCCCTACCCCTCCTTGGCCAAATCTCATGTAGTTGAGGCTGGCCTCTAACTCACTATTGTAGCCAAGGACACCGTGAGCTTCTGATTCTCTTGTCTTCACCTCCCCAGGAATCCATTTTAAAACATTTTAGCATGAAATGGATGAGGAACTGTCAAGTTGTTGGAGAGCTATTTTAAGGTTTAGCATACTGAGTGGAAAGGAGGCATTCTCAGGACTGGTTATAATTTTGATCACTGTATTTTGATACTGATGTCACTACGTATATTCCTTTGTTAATGTAGTTTTCTTCTTCGTTTTTTGTTGTAGATTAACACTTCCGCTCAGTGCTGTCATGAACAGAAATCAACTTCTTTTGGATTAGGAGTAAACTATGCAAATAACCGTCGAAGAGATTGGCTGAAGCGTTGGTGATGTCACAATCCCACCACCAAAGCCTACAGTTCTTATTGGTTTTTTAAGAGGAAGGGAGCACTGGGAAGGTTCTATAGCACTCCACAATTGCTGAAAGCTCCGAGCTTAAACTAAATTGTACCTTTTTTTTTTTTTTTTTTTTTTTTCCCTCTGGTTTTCTTAAAATGTGCCCAGAGCCTTTTTACATGCTATTGCATTTCTCACATTATTCCATGTTATTACTTAGTTGTATTCTCTGGGTCACTGTAACCATTTAGAACAACTCCTTTACAACCTATCAAATAAATCTCTCACGGTTTAATCACTAGCCAGTTTATTTTTAGACACTGACATTTGTTTCAGTTCCTTGCTTTTAGCTGAAGTTCCTATATGTGTACATAAACTCTCTCTCTCTCTCTCTCTCTCTCTCTCTCTCTCTCTGTCTCTCTCTCTGTCTCTCTCTCTGTCTCTCTCTGTGTGTGAGTGTGTGTGTGTGAGTGTATTGTGAGTGTGTGTGTGTGAGTGTGTGTGTGAGTGTGTGTGAGTGTGTGTGAGTGTGTGTGAGTGTGTGTGTGTGAGTGTGTGTGTGAGTGTGTGTGAGTGTGTGAGTGTGTGTGAGTGTGTGTGAGTGTGTGTGAGTGTGTGAGTGTGTGTGAGTGTGTGTGAGTGTGTGTGAGTGTGTGTGAGTGTATGTGTGAGTGTGTGTGCGCGCGCATGAGTGTGTGTGCGTGAGTGTGTGTGAGTGTGTGTGTGAGTGTGTGAGTGTGTGTGAGTGTGTGTGTGAGTGTGTGTGTGAGTGTGTGTGAGTGTGTGTGTGAGTGTGTGTGTGTGCGCGCACATTATGTCATTTTCTCCATGGCACAGGTTAACTGACTATATCCCAAAGGAGGCAAACCCATTGCTCTCACAATAGCCTGCCTCACTCCTAGGGCTGGAGTGTTTCCTATCCACGCACAAGGCTGGAAGGTAGGATCCATAGTCTCTATTTTGAAAGCTGGATATTCCTCAGTAATGGAACAAAGTCATGATAATCACATGGGCAGAGAGGATCTATGAAGCTTGAACTACTCTGTGAAAGCGGGATGGTAAAATGACTCTCTCGTCTCTACAGAGAACCCACACACACTTCTGGACAACCAGTTTCCTAAAGCTTAAAATTCTAGACCTCAAAACAAAAGAAAAAGGGGCTAAGGAGACAGTTGGTGTGCTTGTCACACAAGTGTGAGGGCAGCCACGTAGAAAGCCAGATCTGATAGCGCATGCTGAGAAGGCAGAGGCAGGAGGATCCCTGCAATTTGCCTGCCAGACAGTGAGCTCCAGGTTCAGTGAGAGAACCTGTTTCAAAACACCAGGGGAAGAGTCCAACGGTCAGTGCCTGTGCAAATCTGTGCTGTTCTCACGGCTTGTGTCAGTACACTCAGTGAAGCAAGCTGAATGAGCAGGAAGGCTCAGTGGGTAAGGACTCCTGGTGCCAAGTCTAACGACCAGAGTTCAGTTCCCTGAACTCACATGGTGGAAGGAGAGAACCAACTCCTGCGAATTATCCTCTAACCTTCACATGGGTCATGCATGCATGCGTGAGTGGACACACACACACACACACACACACACACACACACACACACACACACACACAGGTCAGATACCTGTTTTGCTCAGAAATAACTAGTTAGTGACTTTGCATCAGAGAGAGGATGTTGCAAACAGCTCTGCCCTCTCTGTGGTCCTTTCAGGTGTATTAGCCAGAGCCGGCAACTGTCACTTAAACGTAACCACAGTTTTAGGCATTGTGCTATAAATTCTGTGAATATTTTCTTATTTAATCCTCCCAACAGCCCTGGGAGGTAAGAATTCTCCCTGCTCTGCAGGAGGAAGCAGCTTGTGGGGCTACAGCACTTACCTTTTCCAAAGCCTAGGCCTCAACAGGCATGACTGTGTCTGAGCCACTTTTGTGACAAAGGAATTGCCGGTGACAATTGGTCAACAATTCAAAATGTATATTTTTTATACATTTAATTTTTAATTTAATTTTACTTTGTATGCATTTCTGGGAGGATGTCAGGTCCCCTGGAACTGGAGTTACAGACAGTTGTGAGCTGCCTGGCATGGGTGCTGGGAACTGAACTAAGGTCTGCTGCTGGATCAGTATGTGCTCTTAACCGCTGAGTCATCTCTCCAGCCCTCCCATATCCATATTTATTAAAGTGTGTGTTGGAAATGCTTATCATTGCAAAGGGTCTCCATGTTGCTTGTGGAGGATAAAACAATAAAAGATACTTAAAGTCCAGTTGTGGGAAATGAGGCACAAATCAAATGTACAATACTTCAAGATTAAAGATGCAACACCTGTCAGCTTGCTGAATCAGAAAGATGCACTGTAGTCCAGGAAAGGGACAAATTGTCATGATGGATCAAGGACACAGTCATCCATCACAAGGGCTAACAGATAAGGATGTTACACAGGACGGTCCTAATTCCATTAGGTAAGAACTAGCTGCAGTGTCTTGAAAATAAAATCACTCACTATTTGGGCTTCTTGCATACTATCAAGTTTTGTCTCCTATTGGTGGTAGGAATCCTTTTTCTTTGTTTTAATTCTCTGAAATTACGAGGCAGTGTTTCTCAAAGTATGGTCTATGAACTAGTAGCATAAACACTTTGGAACTAGGTTATATATGTAGATAGATTCCCAGGTTTCATCCTTTTGTTCACCAAAACTGGGATTTCTGGAGAGGGAATCTGAAAATCTGCTCTTTAGAGATGTAGTCCAGGGTGATACTCATATTGAAGTTTGAGAAACTCTGGGACAGGGGAGGACTTGGTTGGTCATTCAGCGACTCATTTGTGAATTAAATGACTTACTGGATGCCTGGAATACACCATCATTTCACCTGTAAAGCGGTCCAACTTTCATTTCATGGAAGCCGAGGTGGGATCAGCTGGGGAGATGGCCAGATCGGTCCTGCTTACTCACAGGGTCCCGCAATGCCTACTGCTCTGTCATTAGATTATATGATAGACATGGTTGCCATTGTGGCGATAATAATGTCTGTCACAGGAGCCCCTCTTTGTACTGCATGACTCAGATCTAACCCTTTCCATAACTTTAAATGGAATTTTGTCATGTATGATATTAATATGCAATCTCCAAGTAACTTTCCACACACTTGGAAAGAGCCTTCCCCCATGTTTTAATGTTTTTTTTTAAATTTATTTTAAATTTGTTTTATTCATTTTACATACGAGTCACAGTTCTCCCTCCCTCGCCTCTCCCCCAACCCACTCTCCCTCCAGTCCTCAGAAAGGGTGAGGCCTCCCATGGGCTGTTAACAAAACCTGGCATTATTGAGACAGGACCAAGCTCCTCCCCCTTCCATCAATGCTGAGCAAGGCATCCCACCATAGGGAATGGGTTCCAAAGAGCTAGCTCATGCGCCAGGGACAGATCCTGGCCCCACTGCCGGGGGCCCCTCAAATAGACCAGGCTACACAACTGTCACCTGCATGTAGAGGTCCTGGTTAGGTCCCATGCAGGTTCCTCAGCTGTGGGTCTAGAGTCTGTGAGCTCCCATGACCTCGACCTTGGGTCAGCTATTTCTGTGGGTTTCCCCATCATGACCTTGACCCCACTTGCTTATATAATCCGTCCTCCCTCTCTTCCACTGGACTCCTGGAGTTCTGCCTGGTGCTTGGCTGTGGATCTGCTTTCCTCCTTTTTTATACTTTCCTAACAGATCCTGAAAACCTAACCCTGACAGGACTTCTCTCTGGAAAAACCTAACTTCCCAGGACCCCTCTGGACCCAGTTTGGAATGCAAACCATGCATTAAAGTCTAGCCTTTATTTCTAAGATACCACACTTTGTTTCTGATATATGAGTGGAAAGATGCTATATGGTTCAAGAAGAAAATGTCAGTTTCTTAAAATATATATATATATATATATATATATATATATATATATATATACATACATACATATATAAAACAACACAAGAGTAACTTCGGTTAATCTTATGACTTCTGGAAGACAAACTTAATCCAGGAATCCTCTCGTGGGAGTTGGGATCACACCATCCCATGTGTGATCTTATTCTGGAGCAAACATACTTGTGCCACACATCCTCTTCAGGAGCATTAGAAAGCCCCAGGACATACCCGTGCAGCAGAGGGACTCCACCCTGGCTTGCCTTATGGCTCTCATGAGGGACTGGTGAGAGAAGATAGTACTCTCTTTCAAGACACGATGACAAACCCTGAAACAACCTAACTGTCCAAGCAGCAATGGCAATGGTGTGGCAGAATGGTTTGCGGCTGATAAGGAGAAAATATTGATTGCATGGCAGGGTGGGGCAGGGTCTACTTTCAGGGACTGGTAAAATGGTCCAGTGGTTAAGAGTGCTTGCTCCTCTTGCAGAAGATCCAAGTTCAGTTTACAGTACCCACACGGCAGCTCAGTCACCTGTAACTTCAGTCCCAGGGGATTGACCCTCTTCTGGTCTCCACAGGCACCAGGAACACATATGGTGCACATACAAACAGGCAGGCATATGCCAGATATGGTGACACATGACTTTAATCCTAGCACCCAGGAGGCAGAGGCATGACAATCTTTGTGAGTTCGAGGCCAGTGTGGTCTACAGAGCAAGTTCCAGGATGCAAAGGCTACATAGTGAGACCCTGTTTTGAAAACAAAATATAACAAAGCAAAAACCCCAAAACAAACAAACAAAAAACCAAACAGCCAGGCATCAAAATAAATAAAATTGAATTTTATTTTAGCTTGTGAGTTCAGAGAGCTAGAGTGCACAGCAGTGGGAGGGCATGGCAGCAAGCAGAAAGAGCAGGGATCTTTCAGATGACATCTCATCCACACAGGAAGCAGACAGGGATCAAGCAGGAAGTGGGGGGAGAGCTATAAACCCTCAAAGCCTGCTCCCAGTGATGGGATTCCTCCAGTAAAAGCCCCACTCCTAAAGATTCCATAGCTTCCTGTGGTGGTATCTTGTTTGTACAAAAAAAAAAAAAAAAAAAAAAAAAAAAGCAGCCTGAAGGCCAGAGAATGGAGCTTGTTAAGCCCAGCTATCTCAGTCAGTAGACATGAGGATCGTAATCTCAGGATCGTGGGTTCGAGCCTCATGTTGGGGGCCAAAATGTAAATGAAGTGTCTAAGTAATACAGACCCAGAGCCAGATATAGAGGAAAATGCTGAGAGGTCAGAGAGAAGGAGCAAGCCTCTGCCACACCTTACCTCCTTAGCATCTCAGCAGACCAGAGAGCGAGTTCCTGTTTCTCTCTGTTTTAGATCCTGTTTCTGCCCAGCTACCTCACTTCCTGTCTGTCTGCACAGACCTCCAGACCTCTATGGTTAGCTAGTGACAAGCTCCATTCCCCAACCTTCATATAGGCTTTATTTGTACAAGCAAAATATTGTTACAACTTCCCACAGAAAGCACCGAGAACCAAGTGTGCAAAGTCACGAGCCTGTGAAAACACTTTGTATTCAAAGGAACACAGATAAATTCTACTGGGCTGTCTGGTAACATGGTAAAGAAAGGACATAGCCATTATTTTTCAAGTTTATGTGACCGTGCCTGTGTGATATTATATATACCAGCCACATGCAGATGTCTTCAGAGGTCAAAGGGCAACAGAAGCTATGGGATGGGAGTTACAGGCAGTTTCGAGCCCCCTAATATGGATTCTGGGAACCACCTGGGGTCGCGTTCCCACCTACCAAGCCATCTCTCCAGCACCAGTCTATTACCATTTAGATTGGGACAAAGCAATACTAGTCTGCTGACACTGCTGATGGAAAGAAAGCATGGCCCAAGCTATGTTCAGGGCTGAAATTTTTTGGGTCAGTCATTCTAAACAAAACAGAACAAAAGAACAACAGCAAACCCTTATGGAAAGCCCTGTTCTTCCACTTGGCAGTAAAATAAAAAAAAAAAATGATCTGTGTTTGGGGTTGTACCAAATTCTCTTTAATTGATTGCCTTCTTTCCCCAGGCTCTGCATGCTCACAGCCAGGGAAGCCACTGATGAAATATTCAGCATTGGGGTGATTCTTGATGTATAATTAAGTAGGATGCATTTAGCAGTTCAATTTTATAGATCCTTAATCCTCAAGCTGATAAATATTCATATAGGCAATTTCATAAGCTGAAACAAAATATTCTTAGAAATACTATCCTCTTTGGAAAACAAAATCCATACTCCTGAATGAGGCTAGCTGTGATAGAAAGGAAGTCATTACACGTGACAGGAAGCAGGTAACGGCTTTGCACATTCTAACATCTAACCCCCACAATGCTATGGAGTAAGTGCTATTGAAGAAAAAAGTTAAAAGTGACAAACAATGTCTTAAAAGATTTACCAATGAGTTTGCTTAGAAAATAGTAAGTCTCACAGCAGTAGTGTTTGCCTGAAGAGGCATTCCCTCAGATGTAACTCGAAGACGCTCGGCATACTAATCAAACTTCCCAGAGATGGTGAAAGGTAATGGTTGTACTTCTCAGATAATTAGAACTTAGATTCAGCGAGGATATGTTTCTGTAGAGCCCGAGCATTCGGGACTGCTTGTTCTTGAGGAACCCCTCTTCTCATCAGAGGAAGAAGCAGAGAGGAAATGACCTTGGCTGCCAGCTGCTCAGAGAACAACCTAGCTCATTTAGCAGGAAGCCCCATCAGTGTTTCCCAGCCCAGTGAGTGTCATCTAAAGATAACCCAAACTGCAGTGTCTGTTTCTGTAAAACCCACCCAATTGTTCAGAAAATATAATGAGGCAGGAGCCTAAGAAGCCACCTACCGATGAGAGCACAGTGTTACGACTCAACTTATATAAGCTATGGAAGATTTCTGTTCGTGGCCAGAGTCCCACAGGCATTTACCCTGGATCAGGATGTACGCTTTTATTCAAGTTTTCCGTATTAATCTATGAAGTGCTTGGAGTGATTTCTCACTGGAAAGGCTCAATTCTGCCGTTATAGAGTTATTGGCTCCTCTTCACAATAAAACCTAAAGCTCTAAGAAGCCGAGTATTTTGCTTGCCTAGATGGGTTAGTCTGATTGCATTGTTTTTCTCTAAACCTTTTACAGGATTTTTACTTTTTAAAAGTGTCATACACATGTTATGACTCACTTCATCTTTCCAGTGATCAATCTGGTGAGGTTGAGTACTGTTAAAGCAACCTCCTTTCAGATTTTAAGGAAGGCTAGGATTTATTTTGATCGACACCTTCAGAGGTCTTAGGGCTCCAGGCTTGTGAGACAGGCACTCTTCCGAATGAGCCACGTCCCCAGCCAGCTCCTCTAGCTTTCCACAATCTAAATTGCAGGCTTCTAGCTTCTTCAGCTCCCTCATGTATCCATCACAACGTAGGCTCCACTCTTACAGCATTACAAACTACCCGCCCTGGGCTGCCTGCAGGGACCCTGACCTTTTCACTATTGCCAGCCTCCCCAGCCTGCCTTTGAACAGAAAGGAAGCCATTATAGGGTCATGGAAGCCTTTGAGACCTTATGATTGCATTCTGCATGCCTGCAAACCCAGCATCATGTGGGTGATGCCTCAGTCTGTTGCTGAATCAAACTGTAGTTGAACTCCTTAGACTGTGGCTACATTTGTCTTGGAGGACCTGGTCAGCTGAGCATCAGGAAAAGAATGCAGAGAGACAGTGTACCAGATGGACCTGTTGGTGCTGGACACTCTGGAGATGCTATCATAAAAAAAGGAAGCATTTTCTTTATTTATTTATTTTGGTTTTTCCAGATAGGGTTTTACCATCTCTGGCTGTCCTGGAACTTGCTCTGTAGACCAGGCTGGTCTGGAACTCACAGAGATCCACCTGCATCTGCCTCCCAAGTGCTGGGATCAAAGGCTGTGTGCTACCACTGCCTGGTAAGAAAGCATTTGAAATGACTTGACTTTTTTCTGCCCTTCAACCTGTAATGTGTGGGGCCAACTCCTAAGATGCCTTCATGGCATCTTTCCTGATGTAAAGTATGTATGTGACTTTCCTTCTGATGGATTAATTTTTTCCCCCAAAAATCATGGCTTCCTTAACTTTATGGCCAAACTGTAACATTCTATGTTTTCTAAGCATCTGTGTGGCAGTGCATGGATGACCTTAAACTTCGGATACACTGCTTCCATCTCCTGTGTTCAGGGATTGCAGATATGTATTGACATGTTTTTAATGCAGGGCTGAGGATGGGACTCTGGGGCTTCATGCATGCAAGCCAAGCACCCCTTAAACTAAAATACATCTCTAACCTGCCTGCTGTGCTGCTTATTGCTCTGAAAATCATCAAAAAGAAGCCGTCAATAACAATGCCACGTTATAAATGCTTTGTAATTCCCTCTGCCAGGTTAATTAGCCTGGCACCTTTTAATCTGGGCTCTCTAAAATAAGTTCCTTTCTAGAATGTAACCCCTAATGGCCTCTAGTCCTCATTCCTGCAAGGAACCTCACAAGCCAAGTCTTTGTTGTCCAAATTCCTATCCACATTCTGGTTTTCTGAGGTCCCACCTGGATCTCCCTTAAGTGAAGTTGCCGTAGTTACTGTTGCATTGCTGTGACCAAGGCAGCTCCCAAATTAAACATTTAATTGGCTGGGGGAGGGGGTCCTTACATTTCAGAGGGTAGTTCATGTTCATGATGGGTAGTGTGGTGGTTGGGAGGCAGTCATGGTGCATGAGCAGTGACTAAAAGCTCACATCCTGATCTACAGACAGCAGCGGGCAGACACACACACACACACACACACACACACACACACACACACACACACACACCGCATGCGTGCGCACACGTGGGGGGTCAGGGGGAAGAGACACACAGAGAGAGACAGACAGAGAGAAGACTACCTCAAAGCTCACCTCCTCCAATGAAACCACACCTCTCCCAATCCTTCCCAAACAGTCTGTTAACTGCGAAACACAGCTCAAATCTGTGAGCCTATGGGGCCCATCCTCACCAAGCCACCACACCGAACCTAAGTTTTCCTGTAGCTCACTTCTCCAAACTTTCCCAAGTTCCACCCATGAGCTACTTGTATAATGGTCAAATTTAATCACAGCAAAGACCCCACTTCTCTGGCACGGATTTTCTGTTGATATCTTTAGCTGTGCCAAACGTAGACAAGGGAAGACTTATTTCTGAAATGCATCAGAGTTTCAAAGGTTCCGGTTGACAGCCCTAGCTCTGTTGACTCTGAGCCCTGGATGACAGAGAAGATCACAGTGGCCAGAGCCCGTGGCAAAGGCTACTCCTGTCATGGTAGAAGAAAGCAGAGAGAGCACATCCTTTCTTTGATCCCTTTTTATATATTTTTTATGTGTATGAGTATGTTGCATGCATGTTTGTATGTATACCACAGGAATGCCCATGGAGGTCAGAAGAAGGTGTCCAGTCTCTTGGAACTGGAGTTATAAACAATTGTCAGCTGCCATGTGGGTGTTGGGAATCAAACCCAGATCCTCTACAAGAGCAGACAGTGCTCTTAGCCGCTGAACCATCTTGCCAGGCCCCAGACCCTCCCTTTTAACAGAAGTTATCATGGAACTAGCACTAGCTTCTACTGTTATCATTACCATCATGTTGGTTACTGTGGTTTTTAAGTTTGCTCGCCACACCTGAGCGGGGCGTGGCACCTTAGGAAATGCCCTCATTGCCTTGATTAATGTGGGATGATCTTTCCAAACTGTGGGTGGCATCTTCAGGTGGCAGCCTGGATAAATAGGTCACAGCAGAGGATGGTTTGCCTTCTGCTTCCTCTGCCTTCCCTCTTGCCTGGGCTGAGTGACTGGGCAGCTCCATCTGCTGATTCCTTCGCTGATATCAGAGCCAGCATGTCCAGGCATCCGTTGTTGACTAAGGGCCAGTGGTTTCCCAGGAACCTCTAGGCTTCTGGTGCCAGATTGGGACTGCTGAGTCACCCAGCCCTCTGGACTGAGCAGCTTCTGGATTCTCGGCCTTTCAGGTGTGAGACAGCTGTTGTCACGATTTCAATATAAGCTGATTCAATAATACACACACACACACACATATGCATATATGCACACACATATATAAATGTGTTGTGAAATATTTGTTTACACTGTAAAGATGTGTTTCTGCCCAAGGCACTTTTGGATTAGTTTAATAAAGAGCTGAGCAGGAGGGTATACAGGGGACTTCTGGATAGGAGAGAGAGACTGGGAGGGGGAATGCAGGTGCTCGAATTCAGCAAGACTCAGAGAGGGACCGGGACATGCGAGATGATAGAGAGGTAACACTATGTGGTAAACGTAGATTAATATAAGTGGGTGATTTAAGTTATAGAGTTGATTGAGAACAGGCCTGAGCTAAAACTGAGCTTTCAAATTAATAAGTCTGTGTCATTATTTGTGAGCTGGCAGCCCAAAGAAAAATCCAGCTACACATATATATTCTATCATTTTTGTTCCCCGAGAGGACAGTCACCTTTATTTAGTACCTCCTATGTGCAGGGTTTTTTATATGCTTTCCCCCATTATTTTCTCTCACATAATAACTACTGAAGAGAGCGATAATATTATCCCATTGGGTGGGAAAGAAAATGAGAGGGGTCAATGACCGATTGAGATGTTATAGCAGCGAGACAAGTGAGAAGCTAGGTTTTTGGTGGTTTGTAGCACGAAGAATAAAAACCCAGCGACAGATATTTGAGGTTCAAGCTTAAGATCAGAAAAGCAAAGCAGCCAAGCTACCAGAGAGCTCTTACCTCTATGAAATCTTTAGACCACCTTATATCCCTCTCTAGTGCTGGTATTAAAGGTGTGCACCACCACCCCGCATCCTCTATGGCTAACTAGCATGGCTGCTGGGATTAAAGGTGTGTGCCACCACCGCCTGGCCTGTATTGCTGACTCGTGTGGCTATCTTTGCACTCTGACCTTTGGGCTTTATTTATTAAATCACAAACAAAAGATCACCACAATGATTTGAATAGGAATGGCCCCCATAGGCTCATATATTTGAATGTTTGGTCACTAGAGAGTGGTGCTATTTGAGAGGGATTAGGAGGCGTGGCCTTGTTGGAGTAGGTGTGGTCTTGCTGGATGAAGTGTGTCCCTGAGGGTGGGCTTTGGAGTTTCAAATGCTCAAGCCAGGCCCAGTGTCTTTCTCTGCTGCCTGACAATTTGGATGTAGAGCTCTTAGCTACCTCACCACCATGTCTGCCTGTGTGCCACCACGCTTCCTGCCATGACAAGAATGGACTAAACCTCTGAAACTGTAAGCCAGCCCCAATGACATGTTCTGAGCAAGAACTCAAGCAGAAACCCAGAACAGAAAGTGTAGAGGAAACTGCTTTGTGGCTTGCACAGCTAACTGTCTTATGTAGTGTAGGCCTGTCTACCTAGGGATGGTGTCACCCATAGTGGGCTGGATCCTCCTGCATCAGTCATCAGTTAAGACAATTCCTCACACCTGATCTGGGCGATCCCCCGATTGAGACTTCCTCAAATGACTCGGGGCTATGTTAAATTGGCAGCTGAAGCTAACTGGGCCGTAAGCCTGTGAGATGCTTTAGATTTTGCAATTATAACAAGCTGTCAATGTTGCTGACCATAACTGGGGCAACAAGGATGCAAAGGTATTTTACAGGAGTCGGAAGGAGTTAAAGAAGGGAAGTTTGACAGAGACATTTGCATTAAAATCCTTGTTCTCCACCTACAATTTGTTCTCCCTTAGTTATGAGGCTTTTTAGCCTTAGTTCCTTATATGTAACATGAAAATGATAGTACTTTATTTACATAATAATTGGCTTAAAAGGACAACAGAACCTCAAAACAGATCCAAGGATGTTTAAAAAGAATAGTTGTTTTTTCAGGGGAGGGGTTGTTTTTGTTTTGTTTTCCCTGACACAGAGTCTCACTGGGTAGCTATCTAGGGCTGGCCTGAGCTAGATGAACCTGGCCGGCTGGAACCCACAGAGATCTAACAGCCTCTGCCTCTGCCTCTGGAGTGCTGAAACTAAAGGCTTTGTGTGCCACTACTCCAGGAAGAATAACTGCTTTTGTCAAGTGCATCATCATTACTATACACGCGGCATCTTTTCCTTAGTTGACCTAGGTATGGGGATTATCACAGTTGGGGGCTTGGGCAGTCGCGGAGCCTGAAAGCAGTGTTTATTCTAAGTGCATAAACTGGCTTTTTGGAGCACATTGCCCATGGAGGGATACCGTGCTCAGATTAAAGGTGTGTGGGGTGTGTGTGGTAGGTCCTGCCCCAAGTGATGTGACAGACTTTACTGATTTCCCCTGGAAGGCCTCACCCTCTGAGGAGTGGATGGGATGGGTGGGATGAAGGGTTGGTGGGGGAAGTGGGAGGGTGGGAGAGAGAGGGAACTAGGATTGGTGTGTAAAATAAGATTGTTTAAAGGAAAAAAAAAGAAAGAAAGAAGAACGTGAGTGGTTTTTCCCTCTTCCTGGTTTCCTGGATATTCAGAGATGCCCAGAGCAAACACTGCTTCTTGTAACACATAGCTAATGAGTGACTACCAAAGGACAGCCAGTGCTGTTCTAGAGGCTTCAAGTACAGCAGGAACAAACCAAACCACCCTCCCCACATCACATCGCCGTCTGCTACCTGTGTCCTTGAATCTTTCCTCATGAGCTGGTCAGATTCCTCGAAGGAGACTCCTCTAGTTTCCTATTAGGTGAATAAGTACCTGGGAGGCAAAGGCCAGTCTACTGGGCGGGAGCGAGGGTGTCGAGCTCCCCATGCATTGGCTTCCGCTTCCTGCAGAGGTGGCGAACTCTGTTCGAGCCTGTCTAGGGAATGACTCCTTCAGTCTTCTTTGGGCTAGAAACTAAAAGAAGATCCGAGGCTTCAAGGGCTCTTACATAACTTTTAGAATCCTTTAAAGGAAAAAGCATGCTTACTAATCTGTGCGGTTCTGTGAGTGTGTTGTGCGTGCTCATGTGATTGCCACGGCAAGTGTGTAGAGGCTGTAGGACAACTTGTGGGAGCCTCTTCTCTCCTGTCAGCTGGGCTTCGGGAACTGAACTCAGGTTTTCAGCCTTGCCGACAGGTGCCTTTACTCAATGAGCCATCTCACTAGTCCTTTAAAATCTCCTGATCTTTTTTTTATCAACTTTTAAAACTATTGTTTATTTTAGATGTGTGAGTGTTTTGCCTGCATTTATGTTTCTGTACCTAGTGGAGAGGGTATCAGATCTCCTGAAACTGGAGTTACAGACAGTTGTGAATCACCATGAAGGTGCTGGGAATCGAACCTGGGCCCTCTGGGAGAGCAGGTAGTGTTCTTAACCACTGGGCCATCTCTCCAGCCCCCAAAGCTTTGTTAAATTCTGTTCACAGCCCCTGTACAGCCTATACTTCCAGAACTGACAAGAAGGTGTCAACCTCCACCAATTTCTGACACTTGGGAGGGGTACAGAATGAATTCCGGGCCAGCTTGGAATATAGTGAGATCTTGTTCCAAGAAATTAAAAAAAAAATCCTTGTCATTTTAAAAGCATTCTAGGATGAAATAAAAGTAGATCTGAGTTCATCTTCACTAATTATTTAACTACTCAGTTCTTTATATTAACTTTAATTCTCTGTTCATCCCACTCAAAGCCTCATTTATCTTTTGAGTTAAGTATTTGAATAAAATATCTATTTTCACTGCTGATAGATTATTTTATTTAAGAAGGGTTCACTTGTTTTTTTACTTTTTCTTTGGTCTTTTGGGGGCTTGCCACTCAGCTCCCATATAAATACTGGGAGATTTATTCTTCCTTATGTATGCCTTAGCTTGGCTTGTTTCTAGACAGCTTTTCTTGACTTAAATCATAGCATCTATCTTTTGCCTCTAGGTTTTTACCTTTCCCTATTTCAGTATATCTCTTCTTTGCCTCTTACTCTGTGGCTGGCTGTGTTGCTGGGTAGCTGACCCCTCTCCTCCTTTCACTCCTTCTCATGTTCTTCTCCTATTTATTCCCTCTGCCTGCCAATCCTTTCTCCCGCTTTGCTATTGGCCATTCAGCTCTTTATTAGACCAATCAGGTATTTTAGGCAGGCAAAGAACCAGTTTCACAGTTAAACAAGTGCAACATAAAAGAATGTAACACATCTTTGCATCATTAAGCAAATGCTCCACAGCATAAGTGTTTAACACATCTTTAACCCATAGTCTACAACAGTTCACTGATGCAGCCTTTGTGGCTTAAATTTTTAAAATCATGAATGCTTACCTGCATGTATATCTTTGCACCATGTGTGTGCCTGGTGCCCAATGAAGCCTCTAGAGGTTTTGAACTCCAGGACCTGGAATTACATATGGCTGTAAACCACCATGTGGGTTCTGGGTTCTGGGAACTGAACGTGGGGACAGTTTGGTGCTGGGAATTGAGCAGACAGTGCTCATAATCACTCTGCAGGACCAACACACACACACACACACACACACACACACACACACACACACACACACACAACATCACAGGGTCTCAAACTAACTCATTATAGTTAAGGATGAGCTTAAATTTCTGATTCTCCTTCATCTACTATCCGAGTGTAGGGTTTGCAGGCTTGTGACAGCATGCCCAGTGCATGCTGGGGGTTGCAGGCTTGTGACAGCATGCCCAGTGCATGCTGGGGGTTGCAGGCTTGTGACAGCATGCCCAGTGCATGCTGGGGGTTGCAGGCTTGTGACAGCATGCCCAGTGCATGCTGGGGGTTGCAGGCTTGTGACAGCATGCCCAGTGCATGCTGGGGGTTGCAGGCTTGTGCCAGCATGCCCAGTGCATGCAGGACTAGGAACTGAACCTAGTGCTTCATGCATGCTTAATAAGCACGGTACCAACTGAGTGACATCAGCCTAACTTTTAAAACTCTAAGTAACAACAAACACAACTTTCCTCAGCAGTTCAAAAATGGTGATATGTGCTTTCATATTTTCACATGCCTAGAATTTAGTTCCTGCTGCAGAACCTCAAAGTTCCATCAGGATGCTCAATGGAACATGCCATCCATATGTCAAACACTACACAGTTCAAAAGAATGAAGTAGATTTTTATGTTCTGGTATAAAAGTCTTTAAGGCTGTAACAGGGTATGTGTGTGGTGTTCATTTATGTTTAAAGTACATGAGCAATTTTTACAATGGTGACTGCATCCTGCAGGGAACTAGGTGACTAGGAGACAGGTATAGAAAAACTAAGGGAGACTTAGTTTTCCTCATGTACCATTTACATCTTCTGAAATTTATACCAAATTCTTACATTGCTTTTCTTTTAGGAGACAGGTCTTACTAGCTAAGTCTGGCCTGGGACTTCCTATGTATCCCAGGCAGACTTGACGCCTCACCATCCTTCTTCCTCAGCTTCTAACTTATTTTTTGAGATTTATTTTATTTTTATTCTGAGTGTATAGCTATTTTGCCTGTATGTCTGTGCGTCACTTGTGCAGTGCCCATGGAGGCCAGAAGAGGGTACCAAGGGAACTGAGATTACAGACAGTTGTGGGTGCTGGGAATTGAACTCAGGACCCCTGGAAGAACAGTCAGTGGTCTTAACCACTGAGCCATCTCTCCAGCTCCCTCCTACTTATTTTTTTTTTTAATATTAAGTACTGATAAATAGTTTTGTGATGTTGAGATGAGGTCTAGTTATGCAGTCCAGCTGGACACAAACTTGTGTTTATCTTTCCTCAGCCTCCAGAGGATTACAGGTGTGTCTCATTGCATCTCATTTAGACAGACTCCTCCTCCAGCCTAAGCGTTCTCTCCACTGATGTCCTGAACTGGAAATTCTTGTGGGTGATGAATCATCATGCATTGCTTTGTGAGAATAGAGACAGGGTCTCACTGTGTATCCCTGGCTGGCCTGGAATTCACTGTGTTCATTAGGCTGGCTTTGAACTCACAGAGATCCACATGCCTCTGCCTTCCAAGTGTGCCACCACCTCCGGCCCACGTTCTGTTTTTAAAGAACACTATCAACCTTCTTTCCTTGGAATTACCATTTTGTGTTTTCACTTGTTTTATGGAGCCCTTTGGAAAGCATGGGTGTACAGTCTTGTAAAGGAGAGGAATGGGCAGTGGGGAGGGCAGAGGAAGGAGTATATGGGGAGGAGCACAAGGCTCCCTCTTGGTAGCTAGCCTACATCGAAGTGCAGATTCATGTGAATTGGTGAACTTCTAGAAAGTGCCACGAGTTCCTGTTAAAGCTTCCACATTTCACATCAAATTCATCTAGCATAATGACATCATTTAGTTAATTAAGAGCCCAGGTTACTCAAGATGCAATGAGTTGGGTGTGTGTGTGTAAAATTTTAAAGCTAGACTTGTAGACCTGAAAAGTCTTAGAAATCAACTTGTGCAGACATCATGGTCGATAAAATATGGTCTTGCCTAAGATTACAAAGTGTGTGTGTGTGTGTAACAAAAAAAAAAAAAAAAAAACGTGAAGAGCTAACTAATGTCAAGTTCTGTCCCTTTTGTGATTGTGTTACGGGCCCCTGACAATCTGACTAATGGAAGTTTGCACACTGGCAGAAGCCTAGCAAGATAATCAGAAAGCTTAAGAAGCCTACAAACCTCAACTTCCCCTTACCCAGCCGGCTCCACAAGAAACCAACTGTCCTTTTTCTATCCCTCACCCACCCTTTCACAACAGGGATAGGAAAAAAGAAAATGTAAACTGCAATACAGTTTTCACTTTCCCCAGGGTATTTTCGGTCAATTCTCTAGAATCTGCTGTATCCATTTGGGGTAACCATAGAGATAGTCTGCCCTCGGTCTTATTTCCTCCTTCGACTCTTAAATAAATCTTGATTTGAGGTACCCCGTTTCTCCCGGCGTTCGGACTCTGCTAGTTTGGCCTTTCCTCGGGCACTTGTGTACGGAGTAAGGACACGTTTTAAACGAAACGAGCGTTAAGCACCGGGGTCAGTCGGGTCCACCCGCTCCGGCGCTTGCCCGTGGGCGTTGTGGCGTTCCACCCCGTCCAGACTACAAGTCCCAGGAGCCCGCGTAACGACGGTGCCTCGGCGAGCGCTTCCCTCACTCCCTCCGCGGGGGAGCGGAGAAAGGTTCTGGCCGGCGCCTGGCGCCCTGGCTGCTTGCTGTGCGGCGGCGGTGACGGAGGCTGGAGGCCCGCGGGGGCGTCGGGAGGCGGATTCCGCCTTCCCTGGGCGCTAGGGGGCGGGAGGAGGGAGCCGGGTCAGCGGCGCGGCCAGCGGCCAGGCGCCGAGACAGCGGGCTGAGCGATGGAGGCCGACGGGCTGCCGCGGGCCGGCGAGTCCGTGGCGGGCCCCGGGCCGGGAGGCGGCGGAATGATCCGCGAGCTGAGCCGGGGCTTCGGCCGCTACCGCCGCTACCTGGGACGGCTGCGGCAGAACCTGCGCGAGACCCAGAAGTTCTTCGGCGACATCAAATGCTCGCACGGCCGCAGTTGTCCCTCCTCCCCCGAGGGCGGCGGCGCGGCCGAGCTTGGCCCTGCCGGAGACGTCGCCGAAGCCCTGCTGCCGCCGGGTAAGGAGGCCGGGCCCGAAGGAGACGGGGAAACCGGAGGGTGGCACCCGGGTCAGCACAACAAGCCCGGGGGAGGCGGCCGGCCGGGGGCCGGGGGCCGCGCGCGGGGACCTGAGGTGAGGTGGGAGGACATCCCTGGGGGAGGTGGCGAGCGGCTCCAGACCGGGAAGCAGAACCCCGGGGAGAGCGGGAAATGTGCGCTCTGGGGGCCGCGTCCCTGCAGTTAGGCTTTAGGCTGGGTGTCCCTGGAGTCCCCGGACGCCCGGGGACTGCACCGGGATGTGTGCGCGCGCGGGGTTTGGGTGTGTAAAATGCTTGTAATCCAATCAAGAGGCAGCCCTGCGAAGATGCCCTCTAAATAGGATTTGGAGTCGCCGAAGGAAAAAGATAGCTAATGGGTGCCAGCAGTTAGTTGGCCAGAGGTGTTGCTTGCGCTTATGGTGAAAGAGTTAAGGAAGACTTGTTGTTGTTGTTGTTGTTGGGGTGGAGTGGGGCGGTGCTGAGCCCTTGAAGAACTTGTCCTTCTTGACTTGATCTCCCCCCCCCCACCTCCCGTGGATGTGTCAGAGGTCCCAAATCGCTTTAAATACTGAAGATCTTTGATCCTCCTTAATTACTTTCAAACTGCAATTGGAGAACTGGAGGGGAACCTCTGCGTCTCCGTAGGAAGTTGATGGGACAGAGAAGCCATTGCCGTTCCATATGAGTAGGGTTTGCGGACAACCTAACAGCAGATAGGTGCTTGGTTTTTATTTAGTGATTCTCAAGCTGCAGTGTGGGTTAAAACAACGCCAGGAGTGTATTAAAAATGCCAGGTCCCATGCTCCATCTCACGGATTCTGGTTGTGTAACTGGCAGGTGGGTCCTAAGAGTCTGGTTCAGCAGTCAGAGATGCTGGGATCTGATACAGGTGTTTCAGTAACACTTTCAGATATATGAATTTAGATACTGCTGGCAAATTTGGGTTTAAGATGAACTTGTGAGTTGAACTCTACACTCATGTGCATGATTGGTATCTTAAGTTTGTCTGAGGCTTCAAAAGGGGGAATTTAAGGATTATTGTCCAGGGTAGCAACTTAAAGAGCCCTTGTTTTAGGACAACCAGACAGCTCAGCCTGTAAATGTACTTGCTACCAAGCCTGATTGATGCCCTGAGCTGATCAGGAGAGAACCTACTCTTGGTCAGCACAACACGCGTACACACACACACACACACACACACACACACTGGAACTCACGCCTGGTCCTTTAACTCACAGAGATCCACCTGCGTATGCCTCCCAAGTTCTGGGATCAAAGGCGTGGATCACCACCGCTGGGCTGAATATATGTATTTTTAAAAAGATCTTTAGTTGTTGTTATTCAAGGTAGGAAATCTCTGTGTAACAGCCCTGGCTGTACTGGAACTTGCTCTATAGATCAAGCTGGCTTTGAACTCACAGAGCTCTGCCTACCTCTGCCTCCAGAGTGCTGGAACTAAATGCGAGTGCCACCACTGCCAGGCAGATTACCTCAGGAGACAACGAGCACTTGCTGGACACACCCGAGACTTGCTGTCTAGAAGTGCTTTGAAGCAAGTTCCTCCATTAGAAGACCATCCTGTAGTTTTACTTTAAAAGCCCTCTGTTGCTGCTCTTACTTAAAAATGACTGCTACAAATGACTATTTCAGAGGTCTTTTAAAAAAAAAAAAAACGAATTAGATGGAGAGTTTCAAATTTTCAAACATCTTGGTTACCTTTTGTTTTCTTTTTCTGGAGACAGGGTTTCTCTGTGTGATAGTGCTGGCTGTCTTGGAACTTGCTCTGTAGACCCGGCTGGTCTCGAACTCACAGATATCTGCCTGTCTCTGCCTCCCCAAGTGCTGGGATTAAAGGCATGAGCCACCTCTGGCCTGGGGCTTTTGTTTTCTCTGAAGGCAGGTGTAAGACATACAAAGAACACCTTTGTGTTTTTGCTTAATTGGCTTTTCTGGTTGACTGCACCGAGATCTAAGTTTTGCATCTTTAAACCTTTTTTTCATCCTCCTTTGGAATGTGCCCATCTCAAGAAAGTTCCAGGAGGACACAGATGCCAGCATGGGGGAACAATTTGATTTTGTTCCGTACCATGCTTCCCAATCATCGGTAGGGTTTTATGTTTGAGGGGTGCAACTGCACCAGAATTGTAAGCACCTCTTTCTGTGTCTAGTTGAAGGGTGCCGTCATACCTGTTATTTTGGAAAAGGTGTTAGAAAGTAAAACCACTCCATAGAGAACAATTAGCTCCTTGTGCTGGTTGGAGCTTTTTGGTAAGGTCAGAGTCACTGGGAGGCGGTCTCAGCTTTCTTTTGTGAATGTTGGTTTCTGATTAATAGGGACTTAGAACATGGAGGAAAGGGCACTCAGTTCTCAACCTAGCAAGCCCCTCTCATTTAATGCAGTGTGGTATTTGAGCAACTGAAGGCCAGGACTAACTATACTTTGAAGTTGTTGGACTAAAAAGATGGCAGCAATAATAACAGTATTTTTTAATATTTCTTTATATACCATTTGTCATAACACATGACACCACTTTTTTGTTTATTTTTCGAGACTGGGTTTCTCTGTATTGCTTTGGAGCCTGTCCCAGAACTAGCTCTGTAGACCAGGCTGGCCTCGAACTCACAGAGATCCACCTGCCTCTGCCTCCCGAGTGCTGGGATCAAAGGCGTGCACCGCCAACCCAGCTCACCATTTTTTTTTTTTTTTTTTTTACTTTCAACCACAGAGAACTGGGAAGAACTCTAAAATAAATAACGCTTCTCCCTTTGTTTTGATAGGCATATATTCACCAAGTCCATATAGAGAACATAAAATAGTCCCAGTATTTTACAAGTGAAGTGTGGGTGGAAGGCCAGGCTGGGTGGTGTGCGCCTGTAATCCCAGCCCTGGAGCCAGTTATCATGGTCAGGAGGGTCTCTATTAAATTCAGGGCCAGCCTGGGCTTCCAGTAGGGAGTTCCAGACTAGCCAGGTTTACTTAGCAAACCCTGTCTCACACACCCCCACCTCCCCCCCCCAAAAAGATAGAAAGGGAAAGAAAAAAGTAGATGAAATTAGGCATGGCAGCATGTGCCAGCAACTCTAGTGCTCAGGAGGCTGAGATGGGGGAACTGTGGGTCAGCCTGGGCTGGGCAGTGGTGTTGATGCTAGTGACATAGGTTAAGTAGAACTCTTAAAATATTGTGGTTTTGAGAGTAGCTTTGCCTGTATAAAGGAAACTGAACGTTATTGTTCAAGTCATCTCATGTAGCTGTCCAGGAGAGACCCTTGATCTGTTGAGTTTTTTGTTACTTGTTTTTTCTCCTCTGCTAGAGCATTCAGAAGCAGTGAGACAAAGGCTTTGAACCCCTTTTAGGCGAAGCAGGGTAGAGCATTACAAACAGAAGGAAAAGCATTTGCCTTGTTTTATGATCCAGTAGAGGCCCAGCTATTGCTGCTCTCTCAGAGCTCTCCATTTTAAGAAGTTGGAATGACTCATATATGTCTGCTTGGAGCACTGTCATTTGTGTTGCCTCCCTTGGTCTTAACTGATCATAACTATGTTGTGTCACAGCTTCCTCATCTGGAGACGGGGTTTGTAATTGTCCCTACCTCTAGGATTGTTGGGAGTTAATATTGCACATTTAGACCGCCTGCTAAGGTGCTAGTAAGTCGCAGCTGCCTGTTGTTTTTCTGGCTGTGTGTCTGGGCTGGTCTTAAGGGGCTCTGTTCAAATGATCCCTCTGTATCTCAAGTGCTAGGATTACGGGTCCACACCCAGCCCCATGGTAGCCATTATTAGATAGGCATGGGAGTGTCTGGGATGGACGTGCTGGTCAGTGTGGTACATACAGGGGTTAAAGAGGCAAGTAAAGGAATTTGCCTTGCCTTAGGTGAGTGGATACACGTGTCTTCTCTCTCCCTCTCCCTCCCTCTCTCCCTCTCCCTCTCCCTCTCCCTCTCCCTCTCCCTCTCCCCCTCCCCCTCTCCCTCTCTCCCTCTCCCTCTCCCTCTCCCTCTCCCTCTCCCTCTCCCTCTCCCTCTCCCTCTCCTCTCCCTCTCCCTCTCCCTCTCCCTCTCCCCCTCCCCCCTCTCCCTCTCCCACTCCCTCTCCCTCTCCCTCTCCCTCTCCCTCTCCCTCTCCCTCTCCCCCTCTCCCTCTCCCACTCCCTCTCCCTCTCCCTCTCCCTCTCCCTCTCCCTTTCTACCTCTCCCTCTCCCTCTCCCCCTCTCCCTCTCCCACTCCCTCTCCCTCTCCCTCTCCCTCTCCCTCTCCCTCTCCCTTTCTACCTCTCCCTCTCCCTCTCCCTCTCCCTCTCCCTCTCCCTCTCCCTCTCCCTCTCTCTCTCCCTCTCCCTCTCCCTCTCCCTCTCCCTCTCCCTCTCCCTCTCCCTCTCCCTCTCCCTCTCCCTCTCTTTTTCTCCTTTCAATAGAGTCTCAAGATGTAGCTCAGGCTAGCCTCAAACCTGTAACCCTACCTCACCTCCCAGAGTGAGGAGATTATAGGTGTGTGCCATTGCCTAGTTGAGCTGAAGTTAGAGTCCATGTCCTATCCAAAACGATTATTTTCATGTCCCAAAAGAATGATTTTCATGCAATACTCACTAGACCAGAGTGCCATGGGGGTATGAGAAGTAAGGTCTTAATGTTTGTGAACTCCGCAGCTCTTTGTGTAAGCCCTTCTATTACCTGGGGGCCTGAGGTGAGCCATTCCAGATTGCAGTTAGGAGAGGGAGCTCAGCGTTTCATCAGGCCTCACTAAAGGACCCTCTACAGGCCGGTTGCCTACTTAACCGTCACCTGACTTTGAAGGGATGGTGCATGATGCGATGAAGGACATATAAGACTGAAGAGCTAAGCAGGGCATGCTGGTGTACACCTGTAGTTCCAGCACTCAGGAGGCAGAGGCTCCTGATGGACCTCTGTGTGTTCAAGGCCAGCCTTGTCTATATAGAATGCTTTGGAACAGCCCTGACTATGTAGAGAGCCTGGTTTTGGGATCTTGGAACTTGAGGCCTGACAGAGAACATGTGTAGTGGTGGTTGAGATATGTGAACTCTTCCTTTGAGCTGTATAAATCAGGGTTTCTGTGGAAGTCCCTTAGTATAATGTTCCTCTCAAGTCCAGACCAAAACCCTGAAGGAAAGCCACCCACAGCGTGGGGACCCATTGGCAACCCCCTCCCCATTTGAAGTGCCAGTCTTATGCACTCCCCTGTCTTGGGTAATGTGAATGGTTTGGATGTATTCTCTACCTCCGTGCCGCGTGGCTTGGGAATGTTTGGGCCAGGCTCACTTTGGAATTGTGCTTCTGTTCCCTGGGGCACTATTCTCTGGCCAGGAAGCTGGAAGTAGGGTTTCAGAACTGTTTTGCTTTTCACATGTCTAACTAATTGATGCGTCAGAATTGTTCTGAAGAATAATGTCTTAATTATGTATTCATAAAAGCCTTTGAGTTTTAAAATACATTCCTTTTTTAAAAAGTGACTTTTATCTCTTTACTTGGGTGGATGTAAAGTATCTAAATTTAGATTAATCAGATTAAGAACTTTAATGTATTATTTATGTCAGATTGGCTTCTCTTTGGTGGCTTTCACCCTTTCCACTCCGGATAGTGGGGAGAGTTCACAAGATTCCCTCCATATCTCTTCTCTTTTCTCTTTTGTCTCTGTCCTCCTGTTCCCTGTCTTTGTCTCCCCCCTTTCCCCTAGACTTTGCAGAGCCCAGAAGGAGCTGGGTTACAAGACTAGTTTCTAAGAAAACTCTTTGATTCAAATCAGAGAGACCATAGCTGAGCTGTTCCCGAGTTTGCTTTTTAGGACTATTCTGTAGAAGAGACTTTAGGTTTGAAGGTGTGGAGATGGGAGTGAGGGAAGGATGTGGGGACAAACAGCAGTGGAGGCAAAGTCGTTCTTGGGTCTGGCACACAAGGCCTCTAGAGAAGCTGAGTTCACTCTCGGGAGAACAGCTGGCATGTTCTCTTGTGCATATTCCATGGAGAGAGGCAGAGAGTTCCTACCAACCTAACCTGGAAAAGCGGTCTTATTAGTATGGACTAAATCTTATCAGGGTAGGAGGGAGCATACCTGCCCTTCTCAGACTTGGTGACCCCTCCTCTACTTCCCAGCGATCAGGAGGACCCCTTGCGGGCACTGTGAAGCCAAGCTTCTCCATTGATGGATGAACTTTTAAGTACTCTGTTGAAGTACCACTGCCTCTGCTTGCGGATCTGAATTCTAAACTTCATTCAGAAGTACTTAGATTAGTGCCCTGATGGAAAGATTTGTGCAGGGTGGCAGTGAGGACAAGAACTGCTATTAAGTTGTTTTAAAAATATACCAAATCCTGTTGTTACTGTTTCTGACATTTTCTTTCCTTGTAGGGTCAAAGTATGTCTCTTGGTCCCTTATTTCCTGGGCTAGAGCTGTATTTTGGGTCATTAAAAAAAAGTATTTTGAAGCTGAGAAGTGATGTCACACACCTTTAATCTGAGCATTGCAGAGGCAGGGGCAGGTGGATCTCTGAGTTCAAGGCCAGCCTGGTCTACAGAGTAAGTTCCAGGACAGGCAGAGCAGAGCTACACAGAGAAACCATGTCTCAAAAAACAAAACAAACAAACAAACAATACAACAATAAGAAACCACAAAGTGTTTTGAAATAATTTCAAAGGCACACGAACACTTTCAGAAGCAGGCAAAGAGCTTGTGTGTTTGTTCATACAGTTCACCAGTTCTTAGTGTTTCCCGGTTGGCCCATGTCCCGTGTTATGTGCCATCTCTTCAGAGCCTTTAAGAGCAAGATGCAGACAGGTTGTCTCATCTCTGAAGACTTCAGTGTGCCGTTCCCCAGACAAGGCCACCATTCCACATAGCATGCTGCTCTCCAAGCCAGGAAGTCAGTATGGGTTCCCTGCCATCCGGTCTTTGGCCATATTGGAGCTTGCGACTGTCCCAACGCATGTCCTTGGTATTTCCCTCGAAGACATGTTGCATTTAGTTGTCACTCCTCTTCAGACTCCCTTAGGAGCAGTTTTCTTACCCTTTCCTGATATCTGTATCTGTGCAAATTAAAAGGCCTTACCTAGTGTACTATGACTAGATCAGTCATGAGCCCTCAAGAATTTCAGGAAGCGGACAGGAGATGCATTCCCCCCACAGAGCACAGGCTGCTATGCTTCCACTCTGGAGATGTTAGGCTTGATCACTAATTAGGTGGGGATCCATCCTCTCGATATCCCCCCTTAACTTCATCATCTCTCCCTTGCTTTAATCTTTTGTGGGAATGTCTTCCCAGAGTTCACTGAGCTCTTGTTCCTCAAAACCCGTTCTTTCTCTAGACCAGTGTTTCTCAACCTGTGGGTCCAGGCCCCATTGTATGTGTGTGGGGGGGTTGAATGACCCTTTCACGGGGGTCTTCGAAGACCATTGGAAAACATAGATATTTACATTATGATTCATAACAGTAGCAAAATTACAGTTATGAAGTAGCAATGAAATGATGTTATGGCTGGGGTCACCACAGCATGAGGCACTGTATTGAAGGGTCATAGCATTAGGGAGGTTGGGGATTGCTGTTCTAGAATAGCTCTAGATTAGCATCCCCTGACAGTCTTCACTGCTCAGTGGGAGTCCCCATATCCATCGTTCTTCCTGTCTCGTTGCTATTCTAAAGACAGCTTGTTTTATTTTTATCACTGTGGACTTGGATTTGGGGATTTGTTTTGAGTGGGTCATGACTCTTAGTAATTTTTATTCTATGATTAAATTATCCTGTTTGATTTGTAGACCCCTTTCAGGCTGGTTGCAGTGTCCTTTTGATATGTGTTCCCCTTTAATCATTCCTAATGGTTAATGTGCTTTCGCATGAATGGTAGAACTTAAGGCCTCTGTGATGCATAGGCCTCACGTCCTTCGAGGGATCGCTTCTATTTCTGCACCCCATAATGACAGGCTCAGCTGCCTGCTGTGTTTGTGTTCCCTGTGCACCGTGACGGCGTGAGAAGCACTTTCACTCAGGGAGGAACTTGTCGGCAGGCTGCTGAGTGCTTTCATCTTTTCACAGGCTCCGGGTACCAGCTACTAGGGAGGCTCCCTCCCCTTTCCAGTCCAGCACACCCTCTCATTACTTTAAAATGTGGAGGTCTCCCCAGGGCTACCACACAAAATAACTTTAGCCATACTCCAGGGGCTGGGTTTGAGCTTTCAATAAGAACATTGGTTACTGCCCAGCATCGTTGGTGGTGCATGCCTTTTAACCCCAGCACTTGGGAGGCAGAGGCAGGCAGTTTGAGACCAGCCTGGTCTACAAGTTCCAGGACAGCCACAAAGCTACACAGGGAATTCCTGTCTCGAAAAACCAAAACCAAACGGAACAAACAAACAAACAAAACAAAAAGCCTTGGTTGCCTGAATACATTTCAGCTTTTACACCATCCCTTCCATCACAGGTGCTTGTCCTGAGTTTTAGATCCTTTGGGACCAAGTAGAACAAGGAACTGTGATAGAAGTGATGGTGTTTGGAGATGTGTCTCCCGTATCATTCAGAATCTTATGTTTAGGGGATGCTCAGAGAGCCCCTTGTAAATGATAAATGTTTCTTATCCAGAATTTTTTTTCTCCTAGGAATTTTGTTTCAAGTTCAATACTTCAAAACTTGTAGTAGAATTGATTGTAGTAGAAAGATTATGTAGCATTTCCTTTTCAACCTCGGATTGATCCTGACCTCTCTTCTTGGCACATGTAGCTAATGGAAAGTAAAATTTCAGTTTGTGTCACAGTTCCTTTCAGTTAACTATAGAGTCTATTTGATTTGCTTTTAGACAGGACTTATGTATGGTAGCTTGCCACAGAGTCACATAGTATATAGAGAAGTTAAGTTACAAATGAGATAAACAGACAAACAAACAACCTGAAGGATGGTTGTGGTGACATACACTTGCAATCCCACCAGGAGGAAGGTAGAGGCAGGGGACCATCCCAAGCCACAGAATAAGACCCTGCCTCAAACAGACAGACAGACACACGGAAGGAATGTGCTTGGGCACCAGCTGGACTAAGATCTGAAAGAGCTCTCAAGTCCTTGTCACTCTCTCTAGAGGTGTGGTGACTTTCCTTTTCCATCTCAAGGTCAGAACCCAATCTCCTGCAGCGAAACCAGGTTGACAGGCAAAGAACGGCGATGGGGCTTCATAAACGATGACCCCACACCCAGGGAAAGTGCTTGTAGGGCTTGGGTTTGGTGAAGAAGTGACCGCTGTGGAGAATGACTCTAGCTGGGGAAAGGACTAATGTATAGACAGAGTGAGAGACCCAGCATGGCCCGTCTGTTCAGTTTCTCTCAGTATGCAGTAAGACACTGCTGAAATCTAGAGAGAAGAAATGCAGTTATGTGTGGTGGGTCATCAGTAATCCCAGCCCTCACTCAAGGCCAGCCTGGGCTACATAGAGCCTTTAATCATAACACATGTGGAGACAGACACAGGTGGATCTTTGTGAATTCAAGGCCAACCTGGTCTACATAGTGAGTTCCAGGACAGCCAGAGCTACGTAGTGAGACCTTGTCTTAGAAAAAATACATGCCTGCCGCCGCCCCAAAGGATTTACTTTTCACTCCTGTGGGCGCTGTGCATGCCAGGAGTGACAGGTGCCTGCAGAGGCTAGGAGACAGCCCGAACTGCAGGACAGGGAGTCGTCTGACATGAGGGATGCGAACGGAACTCTTCCTCTGGAAGAGTGGTGAGTGCTCTTAACCACAGAGCCCCATCTTTCCAGCCTGTTTCTTTCTGCAGCTTCTCACTAGCCTCATTACAGACACCTGGCCTTACTGCTCCCGCTTCCTAGTGCTGGGCTTACAGCGTCTTTCTGCTTGCTTCCTACGCCTTACTCCTCATGGTCTAGGGTAGCATTCATGGCAATTTATCAGCTTGTTTTAAATTGAAGCTCTATAGTGACCAAATTTTGTGTATTTAACCCTGGCTAGGGAAATGGCGTGGTGAGGGCATTGCCTAGCATCACTGCTGGGCCCGAGGCACAGCTCCGCACGGCTGTCTCGGGTCCTTAGGTAAAGGTAAGTGGAGAAGCCTGGGCTGCTTCCTAATTTATAAAGGAGGACAGACGAGGCGAATAGAGACCAGTGTATGGAAAGGGAAGCAAGCACACTGTCAGGACAAGTAAATACTTGTAAAGTAAATGGCTTTCTCCTTTGTGCTTCTTCCTCCTACCCTGAAACCTTTGTTAGAAGGAAGTTCAGTCAAGATAACTGGATTGAAAGACAACCACCATGAAGAAAGACGGAGAGATAAAGCCTTGGTTTAGGCCAGTTTGATTTGAATTTTCCTGCAGTCAGAGTTGGCAGGGGTAATGTGCACAGCTGAGAAACCCCACTGCTACCTTCTGGCAGCCCATATTGCAGATGCTGCTGTGTTAATTACCAAAGAAAACCGGATCAACTCACAGGTCCATTAGCTGTCTGGGAGGCAGCTGCTGCAGCCCAGGAGCAGCTTTCCTTCCTCCCTCCAGGGTCAGATGCAGCTTTTAATCCATTCTTCAGAACTTGCTAAGACTGCATTGTAGGCTCCGAGAGCCTGTGGCTAGTTTAGTCACCTGTGATCTGTACTTACTAGTGGGTAGTTCAGGAGGAGCTAGCATAAGTAAATTCATGTACAATCTAAACTTAAAAACAGCCAGGCATGGTGACACACACCTTTAGAAATCAGAGGCAGGCGGATCCCTGAGTTCTAGGCCAGCCTCATCTACTTAGTACCCAGGCTAGCCATGTCTATATAGACCCTATCTCAGAAAAGCAGTAACAACAACCAGACCAGTTAAAATGAGACTGTAGAACCAGAAAGATGGTCTAACTCTGCCAGTTCGTGGATGAGCAGTGTCAGAAAGGGCCAGTAGACTGCCCGGATTAGAAAATCACCCAGGGCTGCTCCCACTGTCTGCTGCCCTCCTTGTCACAAAGGTGCCCAGAAAAGGAAGACATCCCATCTGCTTTCGGCTCCATTCTCTTGTGCATTTACTCAAATCTTTTGGACATGTTGGAGATCAGTGGAAAAGCTAACCCTCGTGAGAGAAGCAGGGGGCTTGGAGAGTGATGTGTCGAAGAAAAACACGGGAGCAGTGGTAGAGGCCCGCCCAGCTCAGAAGGAACCTGGCCTGTGGAACCCTGGCAAGTGCTTGCAAACGGGAAGCAGAGCTGGGCCCAGCCTCAGCCCCCTTGCCATTGGTTACAGCAGCCTCAGCCCGCTTGCCATTGGTTACAGCAGCCTCAGCCCCCTTGCCCTGGCACTAGTTTTGGCTGCTCTGACTGAAGCAGCTGGGTTCTGTAGGCTATTTTTGTAGGGGAGATGGAACACGGGAGGGTGATGATTTGGGTCAGATGAACAATGGGTGTGTCTCTGTGGCTTTGGCTGATACAGCATGCTTTCTTGGCTTCCCTGTTGCTGTTACTTTGTGTCAGAGGTGTCCTGAAGAGGCTCAGGGGATTTTCTTTATTACCCACTCTGCTAGAGGGAGCAGCATGGCAAACCTTAGGGCTGTTGGTTTGTTTTACTTATAAAACTGCCTTTATGATGGTGAAGGCAAGGTTGCCAGTGCGAACAGCCATTTAGGTGAGAATCTGGGAAGGGTTAGGAAAAGAGGAAATGGGGACATGTAGATGACAGTGAGGGCAGGCTAGCTGACATCTTCCTTTCCTTTCATATTCTGTGGTTCTGTTTTCTTCACGGCTACTCACTGTGCAACGATGGAGCATTTTAGGAATGGTGGCTCCCTTGAAACTTCATCACGACACTCTGCTTTGAAGGCATAGTAGTCACCTCTGTAGACAACTCCTCATAACCAATGAGTTCTTACACAGAGCAAACACATACTTTTCAAATGCTGTCAGCCATTGTGTTGGGTGCTGAGGATGCAGAGAAATAGGAAGGTTCTTCATGCTTTGACTCTTAGAAGCATTTATTAATGGGAGGACCTCTGCTCTGTGTGGTAATATTATAGTATGTAGAGAACAAACGGACACAGGCCCACTGTTCTTTGCTAAGTAGTCGCACAGACCACTGTTTGTTCCTTCCCGGGTTTAGAGTATAGGCCAGGGTTAGACCAGTGAGTAGCCTGGTGTTCTACTCCTGTGCTTCTTAGACAGCGGACACAGAAACAGATACTCAGGAGATGCTCTCTAGGCTTTCAGAGGAACTCTCTCTTCCCCAGGAGAGCAGGGTTCCCATTTCTAGTGTACTAATGTGTGTGCTGAGGCCATCGTACCTAGACATAAAACAGAGGGCCATAATAAACGCAGAGAGGGACTGAGAGAGGTCAGACCTCTTGAACCTTTCTGATGATGCCAGGTACATTCAGAAGAACTACTTTTTCAGTGAGTCAGGCCTCTTGCCTCATGAACAAAACAACACCACAAGTGGTTTGATATAATATATTGTTAGGTGACTAAGGCAAATTGTATCTCAGTCCTACCACCTTAAGCTTCAATTATGATGAGTGTGTTTGGCTTTCCCAAATCTTAGATGGTGGCAGACCCCACTGCTGAGGCAGCTTGAGAACGAGAGAGTTCTTTCCTGAGCATTTCCAGGAACCAGTTCCATACTCTTTTCCAAGCAGGCTTTTCAGCTTTTTCGGTCTGCACAGCTCTGCTGAAATCTGTTTGAGGAAGTGAGCCCTTTAGGTTAATGGTGGTATCCTCAAAGGAGATTAGTCTTGAGATTCCATCTCTTAGATTTGCCTAGATTTTATCCTGCTCGGCAGTGTTGTCCCTTTGTCTTACTCATGCTCTTGTCAGCCATCAACAGAAAGAGTATGAGTTCATTGGGGAATATAGATCTTGATTAAGCATCCAGTATCTCAAGAAAACTTGGCAGCTGGCTGCTGTCATTGGCTCTCAGGGTGATGAACTGGAAAATGCTTTTGAGCGCATGTCATTTTGCAGAGGTTGTTACTGCCCCCTCCATGTGTGTCTCTGTCAACATGTAGGTATAAAATACATTTAAATGAGGAGCATAAGCTAAAACTGCATAGGGTAGGGACTTACAGGGGCTGTGAATTCGAGTCTTTGACCTGCCAGAGGAAGCTTTCGGTTTGATACATTTAGATACAGTTTCTTCTTGGACTCAGACCCTAGTTATTGCCATGCAATGATCTGGTGTTTTGTGATGGAATCCTTGTAAGCTGTGCCTCCACTGTGCAAAGGAGGAGGGACTGTCAGATCACTGTTACCTTCTGTTTCCCTGTGATAGGCTGGCCAGGTGGACACTTGACAATTGAAAGACATTTCCCGGTGCCTCCTTTAACCAGAACTTCCTGGAAATCTTTCTCTAGGATGGTGCCCTTTAGTGGGGTCTCTGGAAGTCACTCTTATCTACTTCTTTTTCCTCTACCCTCCCCATCCCTGTACCAGGCCAGCTGAGCTGCATTTCCTTCCCACCCAAGGAAGAGAAGTATCTCCAGCAGGTTGTGGACTGCCTTCCCTGTATATTGATCCTCGGCCAGGACTGTAACGCCAAGCACCAGCTGTTGAACCTGCTGTTGGGGGTGCAGGTGCTTCCCACCATCAAGCTGGACGGTGATGAGAGCTGTAAGCTCCGGAGACTCCGCTTCACCTACGGGACCCAGACTCGGGTCAGCCTGGCACTCCCCGGCCAGTATGAACTGGTGCACACGCTGGCTGCTCACCAGAGCAACTGGGAGACCATTCCTGAGGAGGACTTGGAGGCTCAGGAAGACAGCGAGGACGCCGCTCATGCCTTAGCTGAGCTGGAGGTGACAATGCATCATGCTCTCCTGCAGGTACGGGCCTTACACGTGTGTCTGCACCAGCTTCTTTTCTGACTTTAGAAAAGGGGTCTGGTGCTATGTACTCTGAAAGGAACATAGAATGAGAGGAGTGTGGTCCACAAAGCTGACTGGCAGGCAGGCAGAGCAGTTTCACACCTGTATCTGCTTATCATTCCTGGGGAATGGTCCTCTCCTTCAGACAGCTGGGGATATGTGATTGTGGCATCTCGACAAGATCTTACAGAGTAGTTATCAAAGCTAGAAAGACTTTTTGTTTCTAGCCGTCCCTTTCTAAATGGACAGTGATATGATGAATAATTAATACTCTCAGTAGAACTGAGACCATGTGAAAAATGGTATTGCTGCTTCTCAGTGCTAGCTGTTAATTTACTGAGCGGGACAGTTCATGAACCCAAGTCTGATTCAATATAAGGGAGCAAAGCATCCCTATCATTTGGATAACACCTTGGCTTCTTTTTATGTAACCCTCAAAGAAAGCATATGTGTGTGGCGCCTTCTATGCCTCTCCATCATCCCTGCCTTCACACAAGAAGGACTCCTTCCTCTCTTTTTCTGCCCTTCCTTTGCTACTAGGTAGTTAGGACTAGGCCATGGCTGGACAGAAATGGGCATTGTCGAAGGATGTGATGGTTGGGGTCAGATCAGGTAGGATTAAAAGATGATGCTCAAACTTGGGGGTTCGTCACCTTGTTTGGCTGTGTTAGACAGGATGGGCCAGTTCGGCCAGCGTGGGAGAGTGCGTCTGTTTTTGTTAGTACCTCTCCATCTACCTCTCCTCTAAGAAACTTGGTGTCAGCCAGTAACTGTGGCCTATAACAGACAATCTTCTCATTTCCTCCTATGTTTCTTTTATCTTATATGCTGGAGTGGGATATGTAACGATCCACATTTTCTCTCTCGGTTCAGTTTTAGTGGTGGGCTTCCTCTGTGTTCAGACACTTTACTACCGAGCTACATACCAGCCCTGTTTGATTTAAATTTCTAGCTTTTATTTGTTCTTATGTATGTACGTGCGCACATGTGCGCGCCCACGCATATGTGTGTGTGTGTGTGTGTGTGTGTGTGTGTGTGTGTGTGTGTGTGTGTGAATGCGTACATATGTGTGTTTGGTGTATGGGTAGAAGCCAGAGCATTATGTCAGGTGCTTATCAAACATTCTACACACATACTACACACACGCACACACACACACACACACAGAGAGAGATTATAATTGAGGAGGGTACTGGGATTACAATACTAAAGTAGCTTCTTCTTGGCAAGGTTAAAATGAAGGTTCTCACTCTTCCTGAGAAGTTCTCAAGTTTCTCGTGCCTTTTCCTGTGGATGATAAGATTTCCTTTATGCAATTTCTCCAGATTTGCTTTCTTCTCCAGTGCTCTGATGTGGGGCTGGGAGCAGACTCCAGGGACTCTAAGCTTAGCTTCCTGTCATGCTGGGGGCTTTGTGGCCTCTGTGGGTTTGGCTGCCACTCTCTCACCACAGGCTTTCATCTGTCAATAATCAAGGGTTCTGAGCTCACTGCTGGGAGCAGAGCACAGCTACCTGGAGAATGCACATGCCTGTGAAAAGGATATTTTGTTTAGTTCCAGTTATATTTAGGATCAATGAGTTCATGCTTCTATTTGATTTGGAGAGGAGGTGGTAAATAAGGAAATATTTAGCTAAAGGAAACAAAAGTTGAATTGGGGGAAATGGATGTCCCTTTGAGCTGTCAAACTATCAAGGCAGAATTTCCCCCTGCCCTCTTATACAATGGTCATTTTTCTAATACGTTAAAGTCCTCATAACCTCGCCATTTTCAGCATATTCCAAGAGATCAACTGAAACCAACTCACACTGCGTGATACTTCCAACTTGTTTGCCTGGATCCCCTGAGATTCCTGGTTTACACTTTAATAAGAGGAACAAGGGGTCAGATCATTAGTATTTGAGACCTTATCTAGTGTTCGAATGTGGCTTTTTTCCTAGTTGGCAGTGCATTTCATAATTCCTCGCATACAATATTTCATATGCAGAAGCACACTCTCCCTTCCCATCCCCACTCACTTTCTAGCATCTGCATCTACCACCTTTTTTAAAGTCTCCTCTTACAGGGCTCGCACAGTCTGGTGTGTGTGTGTGTGTGTGTGTGTGTGTGTGTGTGTGTGTGTGTGTGTGTGGTGTCTGTATGTGTCTGTGTGGTGTCTGTGTGTAGTGTGTATGTGTGTGTGTGTGTCTGTGTGTGGTGTGTCTGTATGGTGTCTGTGTGTGTGTGTGTGTGTGTGTGTGGTGTCTGTGTGTAGTGTGTATGTGTGAGTATGTGTGTTGTCTGTGTGTGGTGTGTCTGTGTGGTGTCTGTGTGGTGTCTCTGTGGTGTCTCTGTGTGTGGTGTGTCTGTGTGGTGTGTGTGTATGGTATATATGTGTGGTGTGTCTGTCTGTGTGTGTCTTTTGTGAAGATTGAATGTGCTCAACCTGAGAGGATCCCTCAGCCTCAGCAATGCTTCCTTTACTGTGGCCGTTACATAATTTCAGTTGCTCTGGGTTTGCTCTTCCTCTTTTCCTCCTTCCCCTCCTCCTCGTTCTCTCCCCTCCTCCTCCATCATCATCAGTATTTACTTCATTTACATCATTTATTTACACTTTTACAGGCTGGCCTGGAACTTAAACTTCTTCTGCCATAGCGTACCACATGCCGGAATCTTACATATGAGCCACCACAGCTAGCTGTGTTGCTTTTGCCCTGTTCAGTAGCCTGTTCATCCTGACAGGTACTTCCTGGCCTTTGGGAAATGTACATGTCACCTCAACTAGCCTGCCACAAGCTGGCATGGTGGCAAGGTTATTGGCTCATACAATGTCTGGTGAGATACTTCAGGGAACTGAGGAAGACTAATATTTCCAGACATGGTCTTACTTACTTTGCAAATATTTGTAACTAGCCAGTTACAGTAGTAAATATTTCTCTTTATAACCATCAACTACTAGCTATCAGTGGGAATAACCTGTTTTTAATACATATACTGATTTTTAATTATATTTTAGCAGTTAATGCTTTTAAAATTCAGTCACCACAAAGCATCATGAGAGAACAAAAAATTTATACAGAAGTTTAACCCTGAAATTTCCTGACTGTTTCTAGAAGACTCACTTCTCTTACATTCTGGCTAATTATTGGAAATTATTCTGGTGCCTAATAAAACAAACATTGTGTGTTACCTGTCTTAGTCAGGGTTCCTATTGCTGCCATGAAACACCATGACCAAAAAGCAAGTTGGGGAAGAAAGGGCTTATTCGGCTTACTTGGCTGAGGGTCCTGTGTTCTGTGAGGAAGCAGGTTGAGCGAGACAAGGGAAGCAAATCAGTCAGCAGCTCCCTCTTGGCCTCTGCATCAGCTCCTGCCTCCAGGTTCCTGCCCTGTTTGAGTTCTTGTTCTGATTTTCTTCAGTGATGGACAGTGATATGGAAGAGTAAGCCAAATCAACCCTTTCTTAAAAATAACACCTGATGTGAATCTGTCTTTCCTCAGTTCACTATTCATTTGCCTTTGACCTTCCAAGCTAACTCTTGACAGAGTTACAAAGTTTATAAACTTGACAGTTTATAAAGTCTTAATCTTCTCCCTTTGTTACCACCATCCTGCACAATACTGTCTTTTTCCCCCTTTCAAAACCTGTCATGTCTCCCTCTGAGGAAAGGCTAGTGTGGGGAGGGAGCCTACTCATTCTCAAGAGACTGAATGAATTGTCAGTAGGCAGGAACTTGATTTTAAGGTTCTTGAGAGTATTTTCTCTGATTTCTTTTGAGATACCTCTGCCATTCTTAGAGGACGAGCTCTCGTTTCATACAGTGAACTAAGGCATGCCAGCATGCCATGCCTTCTCTTTCAGAACTGCCCTGACATCAGAGCAGACAGTTCCTGATATACAGTAGGCTGTCAGGAACTGATTAGAAATGGCTTTTGTGGCTAGGTGGATGAGGAACAGTGTGGCCATCTGGATTTGTCATTGAGCTCTGTGACTCTGTAAGATGGGCCTGGTCATCCCTATATTTTGATTGATGTGAAGCTAAAATGAGGCAAGATATACAAAGAGGCCAGCTCTCCCTCCCATTTAGATGAGTAAGTCAGTGTCCTTAGGGAGGGTCCCTGGGCTGCACAGGTGGCTTGGCGGTTGAGTGTCCTTGCAGGGCCTGAACTCAGTTCCCAGCACCATGGAGCCACTCCTATTGCCTATAACTCTGACTGCAGGGGATCTGACACCTCTTCTGGCTTCTTCACGTGCTGCACTCACACATGTTCACACACGCGCGCACACACACACACACACACACACACACACACACACTTTAAATTTTTTCATTTTGAAAAGAACAAAGTTCCTATTTTCTCACTCATTTGTCTCTAATAATTAGCCAGATACAGACTTTCCCTTTTCTTTCAAACTGAAGTCCTCGTGCCTGCTAACTTTTAGTTCTCCAGCCTTACTGGAAGTAAAATTCTTCACAATTCATTAAGACTTGCTTTTAGTAAAATGGAAGGAGAAAGCTGTTTAAGAAGGTAAGTACAGAAGTGTAGGAAAATTTAATTCAGGCCTTCCTTTTTCATCCATTTTCTCTTTGCCTGTGAACCTCATCAGATTCCCAGTGAGACGCTCTGCCCACTCCCTGTGCTTCTGAGACAAAAGCTCTGGGGTGGCCTCACATTAACCCCAGTTTCTTAGGAGGCATCTCATGGCCTAGAAACCCATTTGCTTAAGCTTCCCCTTGGAGAGTATCTGTACCAACCAGAGTCAGTATGTTCTCTACACTCTGACAAGAGGAGAGCAGTGTTTTCTTTAATATGTAGTTAATATCCAAGAGTGAGGAGCAGTGAGATGGCTCAGCAGGTGCAGGTGCTGGGTGAGAACCCATGGTAGACGAAAGGTGACCTTTGACCGCTGCGTATGTGGCATGGCACACGGCAGCCACCTGTCCTCTTCATACACACACCATACACATGGTAATAATAAATACAGCCAAGTTTTAAGGACGTGGAAGTGATTCAGGGTCAATCCTGTAAAACAATAAACTTTCCAAGTGCCAGTGAAAGGGGCTTGGGAGGAAAACTGTACGCAGAGATGGGTGGGCCTCTCTTAGTGACAGAGGGACCTCAAAGACCTGCCTGTGGAGGACAGCAGAGAGTGTGGACCTCGCTAGCCCTCCCAACCCCTGAATGAGGAGGAAGAAGAGGAGGAGGAGGAGGGTAGGCAAATGCTGTACTGTGTAAGCGGCTTTGCAGGAGCAGGGACATTCCTGGGTTAGTGTACACTGCTTTTCACGTGCACTTATGAACCTGAGGCCTGGATGTGGAGAAGATGCTTGCCGGTTCCCCGCGTCAGCCCAAACAGCTGTTTGAGTCACAGTTAGGACAATTACCTGTCTTACTGAGGGCTGTGGTAAACACCGTGACCAAAAGTACCCGGGGAGGAAGGGTTTGCTCCAGCTTATAGCTCTCAGGCCTCCCCGTCACTGGGGGAAGTCAGGGCAGGGCCTCAAGGCAGGAACCTGGAGTCAGGAACCGAAGGGGCCTTGGAGGGCTGGTGCTTCCTGGCTTGCTCCCGTGGCTTCCTCAGACGGCCTTCCTGTAGAACCCACGCCACCTGCTCAGGAGTGGCACCACCCACAATGGCCTGGCCGCCTCACAGCCATCACCAGTTATGAAAATGCCCCACAGGCTCATCTCTCCTCACATAACTCTAGCAGTGTCAGGTCGACAAAAACAAAACAAGACAAACCCAGCCAGGACACCACCCTTTCTGTAGCCGAACTTTAGCAGTGTGCTGTGTGTACACAGTCCCGCCAATACGAGAGCTATTCTGAGGAAGCAGTCAGCCCCTTCAGTGATGGCACGATGGGCGATTGGCACTTGCCACTTCTTACGGAAAACAAAACCAAAGAGCTGTTACCCTGATGGTCTGAGAGTAGCAAGCACTTTCTGTCTCGTTCTTTCTTCAAAAATTTCCTTTTTAAGAAAAGTCTCCTCTTATTCAGTGCATCCTGACTGCAGCTCCCTTCCCTTCGCTCCCCTGCTTACGCAGTCTCGTAATCTTTTCTGCAGAATGCTTTCTACAGAACTCTCCTACTGTAACTCAGATGACATCAAAGGATTCTGTCATGGCTCCCTAAGGTTTTATTTTTTTCCCCTTTAAGGAGCAAAATGCTTACTTACTGCTTCAAACAGCAGTGTCAGATAAAAGCGAGACAGACCTGAAAGCGTGTGGTGTGACCTGCATTAACAAGGGCGTCTTTTCTTCATCAATTAATCCAGCTACGTAGTGTGTGCTGTCCAAGGTACCGTCACCGTTCTGTGTGGTAGCAAGGTGTCTGTCCTTCCTGAACTAGACAGTTGAGGTCAGACTTCCTGTCCCAGGTGGCTGTGATGGGCTTAGGGCCCTCTGGTCATCCACTCAGTAGTAATTGTTATTTTCTGCTCTGTGCCTCAGGAAGGCAGGACTGGCTTTCCTTTGTTTACACCCACAAAATGTGAGTCATCCCTCGCCATAGTCTCATTACAGGGTCACAGGCCACACTGGAGTCTGGGTAGATTTGACTGCTGCTTGGGTGTGAGCCTGCACTGACACTCGTGGCAGAGCTGAGACCAGCTGCACAGTGAACTGACAGCGGCACTTTCTGTTTCTGTCCAGTTTTTGTTTTTTGCATCATGTATTTACAAATAGCCAGGCATAGTGACTCTTACATTCTTCCTACCTTCTTTTCCACCTTTTATTCCCTAAGCCTTAATGCATGTGGCGTTTATATAGGGGTCGTGTATAGGGCCCGGTCACATAATCTCAGCATTCTGAGCAGCTATGAGTTGTTGATTAATTGCTGACCACTGCAGACACAAGCTTGTCTGGCTGAGGCTGAGGTCAGCAGTCTGACAACATGGTTAGTTAGCAAGGCAGCAGTGGGTGCTGCCCTCCTATGGCCTATGACCTCTCAGCCTTGGGCTTTTGATGAGGTTTACAGTACCAGCTCTGCATTCCTTCAAGTGATAATTTTCTAAATAATACTTTGATTTTGAATATTTTCCTTCTTCCTATAATAAAATTGATTATATCTTTCTACAGTATATCCAGGGCACTGAAGTATAGCTCAGTTGGTACAGTGCTTGCCTACCACATAGACAGCCCTGGGTTCCGTCTTTGGCACTGCATAAGGAAAGCATGATAATACATGTCTGTGATGGAGTATTCACGGGTAGAGGTAGGGTCAGAGAAAGTCCTCCCAGACAGCACAGCAAGTTTGCGGCCCGTCTAGGGTACAGGAGACCCTGACTCAGGGTGGAGGGGGGGCTGGAGGGGCGTTTATATACTTAGAGGGGTTGTGGTTAAAAAAATAAAATAACTGTATATAATGTATCTAGTGTATGAGCCAGAGAGATGGCTCAGTGGGTGAAAGTTGGCCTAAATTCTATGGGGAGCCCACCCACAAGCCTGATGTGCCAGCGAGCGCTTGTAATCCCTGCACTGCTGCAGGGAGATGGGCAGCAGGGACAGCAGAACTGAGTGGACCTGTAGCAGAAGCTGGAGATCTTGCTTCACAATATTGAGGAAGGAACCAACTCCTGAAAAGTCCTCTGACCCCATCGTACAAACGCCTTTCTCTTTCTCCCTCTGGCCCTTAGGGCTCTCGTTAGTCTTCTTACCATTAATGTGACTTTGCTGCTGCTATTTATGCATTTGTGTATTCTAATCTAAACCTTGAAATTAGTTACGTGTCAGCTTCCCCGAAGTAACTGCTCACATTCCAGCATGTGTAAGTCAGGGTAGTAAAAAGGGTTGTTCTGGACAGCAAGACGAGAGCCAGGCATGTTTTCCAACTAGAAAACACTCCCTGCAATTTAAGGCAGAGATGAAACAGCAAATTCCTCTTGACATGGGTTTGGGTTTATGTAGTTTGCTCAAATTACGATTGAGGAGATGCTAAAAGGCTCTTAGATTTCTTGGAGTTCAAGAGACTAAAGTATCATGTGACTTACCTGAAAATAGGTGTAAGTTTTTTTGTGTGTGTGTGTGGTTTTTTTTTTTTTTGGTTTTGCTGTGTGTGTGTGTGTGTGTGTGTGAGTGTGTGTGTGTGTGAGTGTGTGTGTGTGTGAGTGTGTGTGAGTGTGTGTGAGTGAGTGTGTGAGTGTGTGTGTGAGTGTGTGTGAGAGTGTGTGTGTGTGAGTGTGTGTGTGTGTGTGAGTGTGTGTGTGTGAGTGTGTGTGTGTGTGTGTGTGTGTGTGTGTGTGTTAGTGTTAGTTGTTTTCTGAGATAGGGTTTCTTTGTATGGCCCTGCTTGTCTTGGAACTCATTCTGGTTCAGGAACTCGAAGTTCACTGAACCAGGGGGATCACGTGGCCATTCCTGGGATTGGAACTCAGGTCTTCATGCGTGTGCAGCCAGTGCTCTTACCAGTGAGCCCCCTCCCCAACCCCCAAGCCGTCATAGTCTTAATGGTAAAACCACAGTAACTTGACTGAGCCTTTGAGAGGCCTGAGGAGTCTTGGAATATGATAGAAATGTTTGGTGACCTTGGCTATCAGTTTGCAAAATGATCTCTTGGTTTGACAACTAATTATGTTGTGTATTTACTTGTGCTAGACTTGGCATTCTAATAGTAAGTAAATATGGCCTCTGCCTTCAAGGGATTTGTAGCCTCACAGGGAACAGACTCTTCTCTTCCCACGTCTTCCTTTCTCTCCCCCTTCTATGTCTTCCCCTCCCCTTCCCTCTCGTCTCATCACTTTTCTTTTTCATTTCTCTTCCCCCTTTCTCCCCCCTCCCCTTTGAGATAGGGTCTCCCTAGGTCCCAGCCCAGGTTGGCCTGGAACTCTGTGTGTCCCAGGTGGCATGTACCAGCACACCTGTCTGAACAGGATGGGTTTTACAAAGGTTAACTGCGAATGTGTTGAATGTGGATAAGGAGAAATAGAGTGCCAGGGTCCCTGTAACAGGAAAGGCTAAGATAAGACATGCTTTACACACTGACGCTGTTAAACGCTGCCGGGGTCAGCCAGGCTAGCAGGTGGGGATAGAGGTGTGAGAGCAAGATAAGCGGAAGACTATAGGGTTACTTCCTGCCTGGTAGTTGCCCTAAGAATCCATTTTCCTTACACTACTTGTCTCCTTTTCATGGGGAATCAATAGGGATTTACAAGTATCAAAGGAAGGCGGGGACTAGCTACTCTTTTCGTCTGAAATGGCTGGAAGGACTGCCATCCTTCCTCTTTATTTTTTCGGTATCTAGGTGAATGATTGCCTTTGTAGGTCACAGAAGGGGTATTCGGAACCAAGGAAGGAGGTTGGCAAGTGACTGGGGTACACTGAAGTCCAATTGCTCCATTGTTGGTCACAGTGTAGATGAGACTGAAGTGCTGATGTGTCCCCTTCTCCTTCTAGGAAGTGGACATTGTGGTGGCTCCGTGCCACCAGCCTGCAGTACATGTTCTGGGTGACTTGGCGAATGGCTCCTTGCCTGTGATAACCTACGCACTTCACAAAGATGAGCTGTCTGAGAGGAATGAGCAAGAGCTTCAGGAAATCAGGAAGCATTTCTCCTTTCCTGTGTTCTTTTTCAAAGCACCCACGCTGGAGATCATGGACTCCTCCGGTGGGAGAGCAGAGGGTGAAAGATCACCTCTGTACCGACAGCTAATGGACCTGGGCTACCTGAGTGGCAGCCACAGGGGCTGTGTGGCCCCTGAGCAGGACAGCAGAGCTCAGAGCATGTTGGTGGAGCAAGGTGAGAGACTGAGACAGTTGACTGCGTTTTCTCAGCAGCTGCTACAGACCCGCCTGGTGGACGCAGCCAAGGCCCTGAACATGGTCCAGTGCCACAGCCTTGATATTTTTATTAACCAGGCTTTTGATATGCAGCGGGACCTGCAGATCACGCCCAAACGCCTGGAATACACTAGAAGAAAGGAGAATGAACTCTACGAATCATTGATGAACATTGCCAACCGGAAGCAGGAGGAAATGAAGGATATGATTGTTGAGACTCTTAACACCATGAAAGAGGAACTTCTGGATGATGCTGCCAACATGGAGTTTAAAGGTAGGTTCTAGCGTGCTGGGACTGCCGAGGCCTCTGATTCTTTGGGCTAGAAGCTGAATACCCTGATTCTTACGGTCCAGCAGAAGGGCACTTGTAGTTAGCTTTTCTGTTGCTGTGAAGAGACACCATGACCACAGCAACTCTTATAAGGAAAACAGTGAGTTGGGGCTGGCTTACTGTGTCAAAGGTTTAGTCCATTGTCATCGTAGTGGGACACAGTGGCATGCAGGCACTTTGATCCGAAGGCAGTGTCCACGCTGGGCATAGCTTGAGCATAGCAGACCTCAAAGCCCAGGCCCCAACACACTTCCTCCACGAAGGTCACACCTACTCCAGCAGGGTCACACCTCCTCTAGTGCCGCTCCCTAAGAGCTGGGGACCAGTTGCACTCAAACTACCACAGCACCTTCATCGTTTACATGAAGTGGCCGCTCTCTTTTGCCTTCCTGAACTTATGATTTCCTTTCATCCCTTCCCAAGCCATGAGCTTGGCTGTCCCTGAGTTCCTCTATCTTAGCACTCTCCAGTCTTGGCTGTCCCTAAGGTCGTCCTTAGCGCTCTCCACTCACCTCCTGTGTGCACCCCTGCGCCCCTGCGAAGCTGCCGGCAGCATTACAGTGCTGTGCTCTCACCTTCGCTCTGTCAGCATGGCCCAGCTCCTTCACTGTGTCACCTTTTGTCCCGTGGTCTATTTCCTGCTCAGGCTGCTCCTGAAACCCAACTCGGGAAAATTCCCAACACATTCGGCTTTTCTGTCGGTGTCTCATTCATCACGAATGACTACTACAGAACTGGGCAAAGCCACCAGTCAGGGCTTTGGGGGTCTGACGTTTATGCTGACAAGTGTTTGAATGTCCGTGCATGAGCACGCGCTCTGCTGCACAGTGGTTAGCATGACACTGCTTTCACTTACTCTAGGTTTTCAGTCATGAGTGTACACGCACAGCATCTCAGGGGTGCTAAAACCATGAAAGAACACCTTAGGCTTTGTCAGTGCTGTGTTTGTCAGAGCCTTCCATAGATAGACTCTGCTTATTTTCATTGTTTAGATGACGAAAAAAGGTTTCAAGGGGTAAGCAATTTTGCCAAAGGTCCTACAACTAGTAAATAATAGAGGCAGACTATGAACTGAGACAGTTCAATTCTTGAGTGCTTGTGTGTGTGTGTGTGTGAGAGTGTGTGTGAGTGTGAGTGTGTGTGAGTGTGAGTGTGTGTAAGTGTGTGTGAGTGTGTGTGTGTGTGGTGTGTGTGTGTATGTGGTGTGTGTGTATGTGGTGTGAGTGTGTGAGTGTGAGTGTGTGTGTGAGTGTGTGTGAGTGTGTGTGTGAGTGTGTGTGTGAGTGTGTGTGAGTGTGTGTGTGAGTGTGTGTGTGTGGTGTGTGTGTGTATGTGGTGTGTGTGTATGTGGTGTGTGTGTCTGTGAGTGTGTGTGTGTGTGTGAGAGTGTGTGTGTGTGAGTGTGTGTATGTGGTGTGTGTGTGTGAGTGTGTGTGTGTGTGAGTGTGTGTGTGTGAGTGTGTGTATGTATGGTGTGTGTGTGAGTGTGTGTGTGTGAGTGTGTGTGGTGTGTGTGTGTGAGAGTGTGTGTGTGAGTGTGTGTATGTGGTGTGTGTGTGTGTGAGAGTGTGTGGGTGTGTGAGTGTGTGTGGTGTGTGTGTGTGTGTATGTGGTGTGTGTGTGTGTGTGAGAGTGTGTGTGTGTGTGTGTGGTGTGTGTGAGTGTGTGTGTGTATGTGGTGTGTGTGTGTGTGAGTGTGTGTGGTGTGTGTGTGAGTGTGTATGTGGTGTGTGTGTGTGTGTGAGTGTGTGTGTGTGTGAGTGTGTGTGTGTGTGAGTGTGTGTGGTGTGTGTGTGTGTGTGGTGTGTGTGTGAGTGTGTGTGTGTATGTGGTGTGTGTGTGTGTGTGTGTGTGTGTGTGTGTGTGTGTGTGTGTGTGTGTGTGTTAACATGGTCTCACTGTACAGCCCTGGATATCCTGGTACTCACAAAGATGCCCCTGCCCTAGCTTCCTGGTACTGGGATTTGAGGAATACACCACCACACCCCGTCCTTGGACCCACAGCTTATAGTTCAGTGCTTTACTGCTTAAACCAGCTGTTCTCAACATATGGATTGTGACCCCTTTGGGGGTTGAATAACTCTTTCACAGAGGTCACATATCAGATATCCTGCGTATCAGATATTTACATTATGATTCATAACAGTAGCAAAATTACAATTATGAAGTAGCAGTGAAATAATTTTATAGTTGGAGGTTGCCACAACATGAGGAACTGTATTAAAGGGTGTATAGCATTGGGAAGATTGAGAAGCTGTGGCTTAAACTGTTCTAAGTCACTGATGCCCCCCCTATTTTTTCTTTTTGGTATCCAGCTTCAGAGCCTCAGCATATCCTGTACTGTCTTTTCTCCTGCATTCTCTCCTTTAACCAGTTGCCAAGGACCCATGAGTTCCTTACAATTTTATATCTATGCATGCTTTGATTTTCTGTATATTTTTAGAGACAGAATTTCACTGTATAGCCTGAGCTGGTTTTGAACTTACAATCCTCTTGCCTCAGCCTCATTAAATGTTGGGATATAAGTATTCAGGTCACTACTGGTCCTATCTGTCTTCTTTAATCTGTCTGAAGTATTTTTACCTAATCAGTCTCCTAGCTTTTTCCTTTCTTTCTCTACTTCCTCTTTATTAGCTGGCTCACTGTCCCACAGACTAGTACTGAGAACCTCACTCTAGCCTGAGAGCTTCCAAAGCCTCTATCAACCGTGCCAGCCTTGTTTTCCATTCTTCACCTTCCTGTAGTTTTAACTGCGTTGGTAGCAAGTGCTCGCTGTCCTCCATACACTCCCTAAATCTTCTTGCATGTGTCCGGCCTCAAATCTGAAGTGTCTTTTATTTTTCTGTGAGTTTTCCCAAACCCTACCTACCCTTCAAATGGCACTTTTTGTGAAGTCATTAGTTCTGTCGTGTACTGTCAGCTGTGCTCATTTATGCCCCTGAAATTTCACCTGTAACTTCTGTCATGTTTTACTCCTTGTAGTGTATACTTCTGTGTTCTGAAATGCCAGAGCTGAAGAATATGAACTTGGGGTTATTCATCATCTTGCAGCAAAAAACAAAGACCGTCCTTCCTTCTTTCCTTCTTTCCTTCCTCCCTCCTCCTTTCTCAGTAGAAATGAATAGAGATGTCTTTAGTGGCTGAGACATGCTCATCTCAGGGGCAGTCCTGAGGAGTCCCCTGAACACTTCTCTAAGCACTCCAGAGCACCAGTGCTGCACCTTACCCACGTGGTGACGGCAGCAGCAGGCCGGGACACCAGGTTTAGGTGACAGTGTGGTGTTGGATTGTATTGAGGCAGACATACCAAGTTTGGTGCCTTCTATATAGCATTTACCTTAAACAGATATGGGAGTAACTGAAACAGGTAATCAAATGTCTGGCTCTGCATTTAGGTCTGTGGATCCACATACTTAAATAGCTACACATTAGGTGCAATTTAATATCTGATCTTGCCTTGTCTGAGTCCTTTCTGAGTGCCTTTGGAGCAATAATACATTGATTTAAAAGACAGGTTGCACACAGTCTGGTAGAACCAGACTTCTATTGCTATTTGTCTTTAAATAATGGTCATGCATGTATGCTGAGTAACAGGATGCACATACTTTAGAAAATATTTATGTTTTAATCTAGGTGTGGTGGCATATGCCTGTACTCCCAGCTCTCAGGAGGCAGAGGCAGAAGAATCGTAAGTGTGAGGTCAGCCTGGGCTATGTAGGGACTTACATGACATTTTTTTTCTTGTTTTATAGTAGTGGGAATTGAGCCTAGGGCTCATGCATGCTAGGGAATATGCCATATTCCCCCTAATAAGATAAATGCATATATATGACATTTAATTCAAACTTAGGTACTTTTACATTTCCCTTCTACTTCTAATATATGTCCCAGAGAGCTTTCTGAAAATGTCCATTTAAGTCTGTCTTCTAATGAACATATCTTGCAGCATTTCCAGCCAATTGATAACTATTTAGACTTTTTTTTTTTTTTTTTTTTTTTTTTTAGCTATTACAAGTGACTGAATTAATAGCATTGTACACACAATCTGAGATTTGTGAAGACAGAGATCTAGAGAAAGAATTTCCAGAAGCATGGCTATTTAGAGAGTGTATGCAGTTGTCATTGGTGGTTGGTTTAAATTTTTGATACCTGCACCTGCACAGGTGGTATCAGTGCTTGTCTGACTAATATGCCAAGTAGCGTGAAATTTAACAAAGGTCCTAGATTTGGACCAAGTGAGGATTGTGCTCAGATTCTAGCCATGTTCCTTCCTGACTGCACTTTTCTCCCAGTACCCACTTTGTCTTATCCCTGAGGCTGTCTCCTGATGTACAGAATATATCCATTATTATCTACCAACAAAGTACTGTGAGGTGAAGTTAGATTACCTATATATAGTGCTTACTATTGTGCCTTTCAAGTAGTCTCCACTGAATGAATGGTGTTCTTCCCTTCCTGAAACCAAAAGCTGTTAAGACTAACAGACTCGTTTTAGACATGACTGCTCATTTTCAGGATCTTATTTAACGTAAGTGGCTGAGCACCGCCTGGCTCTGATCACACTAAGAATCAGAATTTGACAACCAACCGTATCTTTTCATAGCCGCCATCATGGTAGTTCACTCGTGATGGCGTGGGAGATGCCCATATTTACTGTGTCTGTGCCTTTCCTTCATTGCTAACTAGTGTAGTCTCTACCTCGTAGATGTCATTATCCCTGAGAATGGAGAAACGGTGGGCACCAGAGAGATCAAATGCTGCATCCGACAGATCCAAGAGCTTATCATCTCCAGGCTCAACCAGGCGGTGGCCAACAAGCTGATCAGCTCAGTGGATTACCTACGGGAAAGCTTTGTCGGGACCCTGGAACGGTGTCTACAGAGCCTTGAAAAATCACAGGATGTCTCAGTTCATATTACCAGCAATTATCTCAAACAGGTATGCAAAGAATGGTTGCTAAGACACTGTGTTACAGATAACATCTAGAACAATTCACACATAAGCCCAACCTCAAATTAGCCAAGGATTTCCCTTTGAAACAATCTAGTTGAAATTTCATTTTGTTTTTCTACTACATGACTACTGCCTAGGAGAGGTGCTGATGAGCTGTAACATTATAGCTGATAAAAATGAATAGACATTAAAAGAACCTAATTAGTTACAGAATAGGCTGATGAACTTGAGTTGACTCTATATATGTTGAGGGTTAGATTTTTCAAACCTTCAGACTGGACTGTAAGTTTTTTTTGTTGTGGGGGGGAGCAGGCAGAAGATAGGAGTGGGGCACATGGAGCCAAGACTGGTCTGGCCTTGAACCTGCTGTTTTGGTCAAGGCTAGTCTTGAACTCCTCATTCTCCTGCCTCCACCTCCCAAGTACTGGGATTACAGACATGTGCTGTGCCTGGCTCACCTGTGCTCTTCCTTTTTTTGTGAGTGACACATGGCCTCTCACTCCAGACCTGGCTGGCTGAGAACTTACTGTGTAGAGCAGGGTGGCCTGAGAGAGCCCCGCCCTCCTCTTCCTCCCATGTACAGGGATTAAAGGCGTATAGCAGCACAGCCAGCATGGACTTGCTCTTGGCGCCTTCAGAAATGACTGTCTCCTTCACGTGTTCTCTTTCAGATCTTAAATGCCGCCTACCATGTTGAAGTCACGTTTCACTCAGGGTCCTCAGTTACAAGGATGCTTTGGGAACAAATCAAGCAGGTGAGTGTTCCTCAGAGAAGTCATTTCAATCCATGTTGGGCTCACTTACACCTTAGACTTCCCAGCAGAACAGATCTTAGAGCATGCCATTAAAGTGGGTGCCCATTGTTGTAATTTGCCTCTCTGAGAGAATTCTGTTGTATGCCTGTTCTCAATGTTCCCTTTGACACGTAAAGAGCCATCGATTTATGTAATACTTGAGGAAGCCACAACATTCCACCTTAGGAGTTTCTTCATCTTTTCTTTATTCAGCCTAAATGTTTTCTCAAAAGTGGGTGTTTTTGTGTCTGCGGATACAGCGTGGTGGTAGATGATTTGCCTGACATATGAAGGGTCATAGGTTAGAATCCCCAGTACCGAAAGAGTAAACAAACAACGAAAATCTAGACGTTGCGTTGGTGATAGTGGCGCATGCATTCAATCCCTGCTTTTGAGGTAGATAGGATGTTGGCTTTCACGGGTTCCTACATTAAGAGCCGTCCCTGATGAGTAAGAGCCTGGGAAGGAAGGGCATTATGGGGACTGCCTGGGGGTCCTCCTCCTTCCTTCACTGATTTTCTGTCCTCATTTTGGCAGATCATCCAGCGCATCACATGGGTGAGCCCACCCACCGTCACCCTAGACTGGAAGAGGAAGGTGGCCCAGGAAGCCATCGAGAGCCTCAGCGCCTCCAAGTTGGCCAAGAGCATCTGCAGCCAGTTCCGGACTCGGCTCAACAGTTCTCATGAGGCTTTTGCAGCCTCCTTGAGGCAGGTTGGTATGCAGGAAAGGGGTGGAAGCTGCAATAAGCAGAAAAGAGCCTTATTTAGAGGGAAATAATTTGCTGCTATCCTTATACTTAAAAAAAAAAAAATCAGTGTATTTTGTATTCTGTTAAAGAATAATATGTCACAAGAAGGTTTATCACCAAATTTTTCACATGGATCTTTTTCTTTTTTTTCTTATTTTACATATTGATCCCAGTTCCCTCTCCCTCCCTCCCATGTCCCCCAACGCCCTCCCATCCCATCCCCCACTCCACAGAGGGGCATGTGGATCTTTTTATAACTCTAGGAAAGGTAGAGTGAGTACAGTTAATTTCTTCCCATATAACTGAATGAAAAAGGAACATAGAGGACTTTATATAAGTTTATATACAAGTACATAAGTTTAGATATAAGTATATAAGTTTATATATTTAAGTACCCTTTATATAAACATATCATATTTTAAGAATGACAGAGGAATGACTTTCTAACAATGCAATTATGTGCTCCCCCAGGAGAGAGAGATGAAATATGAGTAGATGTTATTATGCATCCAAGAGGATAATGACTATTGACTGTTCACTGTCATTGTATTAAGCATGTCATATACATGCTGTGCAGTTGTCACAGTTGTTAGCATGAAAGAGATGCTATTATTTCTGTGTATCGGGGGAGAGGATGAGGTGAGGGACTTGATTCTTATGTTGTTTTTTCTGTTTCCCTCCTAGCTGGAAGCTGGCCACTCTGGCCGGCTGGAGAAAACTGAAGATCTGTGGCTAAAGGTTCGAAAAGATCACGCCCCTCGTCTGGCCCGCCTTTCACTAGAGAGCCGGTCTTTACAGGATGTCTTGCTTCACGGTGAGTCCTTGTTTCTTCCCAAGTAAATTGGAGGAAATGCAGGGTCTTCTAGCTTTCTCTTGCCTCACCTCCAAGCATCCCCGCAAAGCTGCCTCAGCACTTTGTGATACTCCTGAATTCCTGCGTGGTTCTGTTGCTTATGTAATATGCGTAACAAGATCAAAGTTTACTCAAAATCATCCAGCTCAGTTACTTTCTTCTGGGTTAGAACAGCACTTGAGTTTCTTCCCATTGCATGATTACAACTTCTGGCCTCGGGCTGGAGAGATGGCTCAGCTGGTAAAGGCTAGGCTCACGACAACTTCTGGCCTCTAGGCAGGGTTGCATCTAAGAATCTTAAAGAGAGTGTCATTCTGCTTTATTGCTGTCTTTTTATCTCATAGGTAAACCTAAATTAGGACAGGAATTAGGCCGGGGCCAATATGGTGTGGTGTACCTGTGTGACAACTGGGGGGGGCCCTTCCCTTGTGCCCTCAAGTCAGTTGTTCCTCCAGATGAGAAGCACTGGAATGACCTGGCATTGGAGTTTCACTACATGAGGTAGGTCTTGGTTTCGTTAATCTCTCTGGGGATTAGTTCTGTACAGCATGTCTGGTTTCTATATACCTAGGTTTCAAAACGTTCTAACTAGTGTCTGTCAACTTAGGTCACACATGCTATCTATCTTTGCTCAGTCTTTCCCATCATAATTTCTCAAGTCTTCATTCTGTTATCTTTCTTAGCCACTAAGACTGTCAGGATGGTTTTTAACCTTGGTGAAGAAGTAGTTCTCTTCCCTCTGTCTGCACTTGGACTAACTGTAGCTGTGAGGTTCTTTCTCTCTATGTCCTGGTATCCCATGCAGAATTAGAGGCTGAGTATGATGGCCCAGACCTTCCTCTTTCTCATAGGTCTTTGCCAAAGCATGAGCGGTTGGTGGATCTTCATGGTTCGGTCATTGATTACAACTATGGTGGGGGCTCCAGCATTGCTGTATTGCTTATTATGGAGCGGCTGCATCGGGACCTCTACACAGGGCTGAAGGTGAGTGAGGCAGCCAGGGACGAGAGCCAGCCGGGAGCCAGGCTCAGCCCTTTCTTCCTGGACTTCATTCTTTCCTGTTTATTCCCAACTTCTCACTCTCAGAGAAATTGATGGAGTAATCTGGCTTTACCGCAGAAAAACGTCATTTCTCAGAGTCCTTTTTTGTCCCAGTATATTTCTGTAATGCTCTTATTCACTGCTTTTAAAAATTGTGTTTATTTGCTTGCTTGCTTTTTGAGACAGAATCTCACTATGTAGTACTGGGTCCTGGAAGTCTGCTATGTAGATTAGGCTGGCCTCTAACTCACAGGAGATCCAGATGCCTCTGACGTCCTGTAGAGTGATGAAAATGTAGCTTCTTTAGAAGAGTAGAATAGCTTCTTGTTACTCTTCGGGGTAAAGCCAGTTTTTGTTACATGAACAAGTTTTTATTAATGACTGTTTTGTGCAAGGCTGTGTTGTGTGTTAAACACCATCAGATAATAGCAAAATGTGTAATTTCCAGGCATATTTAAAACCATTGTACTCAGTGAGACCGATATGGGGTGGGGGCAACCACAAAGTCATTTGTAAGATCTTGTTATGTGATTTTGATTTTTAGAAAATAAATTGGGGTATGCCGCCGAGTAAAGGTGAAACTCTCAGGTGAACGCTGAGTTTAAACTCTCATCTAAAAAGTCACTGGTAAGGGAATCAGGTTCTTGTCTGTCCCCTATATGGAGCTGAGTAGATGGAGAGAGAAGCTGACCTCAGAGCGTGTGGACCCTGTGTGAGCTCACATGGGGACTTTCAGAAGTAAGGAGGGAACTTAGCAGTATTTTCAGGAGTCACAAGAAATTGGCAAAAAGATGAAGAGACTCCAAGTAGTTCCCTCTCTATCTCAGGAGCACCTGAAGTTCTTCTGTAAACAAGCTAGAATGTTCATTTGAGGGTCTTGGAGGAAATTAATAGGACAGTTTTCAGATTCCCAAAGACTCTTAACTTAAAATAATCATCGTGATATTGGAATTGGAACCCATAAAATCAAACCTGGGCTAACCAATCCTGTGAGAGCAAATCTTCTGTGCTCCAGTGCCAGAGTCGCTGTGACGCTGGGAGTGAGGTACTGTGAGATGCTGTTAGTTCCAGCCTTTTCTGTGCCAATCTGGGTGTGGGCCTGCCTACCAACGGCAGCTTGCAGAGGGCTTAGTTTTGCTTTGTGTCCTGTATGGCTTCTTCTCCCCTGTACCTCCCATCACTGCTTTACCCTTTTGTGCCTCTGGAACTCAGTTAGTTGCTCACAATTGGCAGTTATGGAGTTGGGCTCTTCTCACACCTCGGCTCCTTTGCCTTCCCAGGCTGGGCTGACCCTGGAGACACGTTTGCAGATAGCCCTGGATGTGGTGGAGGGAGTCCGCTTTCTGCACAGCCAGGGGCTTGTCCATAGGGATATCAAACTGAAAAACGTGCTGGTAAGTAGCAGCTCTATTCAGAGAGGGTCCCTGCCTCTGTGGAGGGTCTGTGGAAAAGTCTATATGGAATGCAGGAGCGTTAACACCATGGTGGGTGGATGGGGTCCTGAGCGTAAGCTTAAGGAGCAATTCCAACAGACTCCCTGTGTCCAATACTTTTCCCTCCACTATTGAGAGGTTTCCAACAGACTCCCTGTGTCCAATACTTTTCCCTCCACTATTGAGAGGGTTCCAACAGACTACCTGTGTCCAATACTTTTCCCTCCACTATTGAGAGGTTTCCAACAGACTACCTGTGTCCAATACTTTTCCCTCCACTATTGAGAGGGTTCCAACAGACTACCTGTGTCCAATACTTTTCCCTCCACTATTGAGAGGTTTCCAACAGACTCCCTGTGTCCAATACTTTTCCCTCCACTATTGAGAGGGTTCAATTTCGTGAAAAGTTAAGAGTGCCATAAGGAAACCCAGATACCCTTGTATCCTGTGTCCCTGCCAGGGCGCCCACTCACTGTCATATTTTCTGTTTACCTTTCTGTACCATATGAAGGTAAGTTGCTGATAATACTTCACTCCAAAATATGTCGGTGGGTCTCTTCTAAGAAAGAAGAATCTTCTACATAATTAAAAAACACACTCAAGAAATCCAACATTGATGCAATACTCTGTTATTGTCTCCATTATATCCAGTTGCTCCAAATATGGTCTGTTTGCTGTTTTGTTTTCTTTCAATCTAGGATCTAATCCAAAGATGCCACAGTATATCTTGTTATCATGCTATTTCAGCCTTCTTCAATCTGGAATAGTCTTTGCTCTTTTTTGTCTTTATGTCATTGGTATTTTTGAGGAGTCCAGGCCTTTGTTAATGTGTAAGGCTTGATCAGAGATGCTAGATGAACACCAACATGCACAGCGCACCTGAAAGGTCTAATTGCATAAGCCAGAAAGAATCTTCTGACGACTCCTTGAAAACATCCATTAGGGTCACTGTGATGACTCAACAAGCTGTGGTACCCGTGTTTACACAGGAAGAGAAAACAGACTCCTACAACTTGTCCTCTGATCTATACACACATTAAGTAAATATATAAAATGTAATAATTTAGGAAAAAATACCTTCCATTATCACATGGCAACACCCAATGAAGTTGCACTTTAGGGGAGAGAAAGACAGCTTGGAAATTATAGTTAGAAATCTAAGGGACACATTTATTCTCTAGAATCGATTTTTGCTTATTTGTTTTTGTGTCATTGTTGTTCTTTCTACTGTGCTGGGGTAGAGCTAGGGTCTGTGCGTGCTTGTTCAGGTCTTTGCCATAGAGCTATACCCAGCCCTGTATGAGAGCTTTAAGGATTAAAGGATCGCTTCAGCTGCCTAAGAGGAAAATCAGGTGCCAACATGTTTTCCTCGTTTTATAAACCATCATAGCTCATTCTTCCAAGATTATAGCAGTCCCAGTCTGCTCCAGGGACACAGGGACATAAAGACGAAAGAAACAGTTCCCACCGCCAGGTTGCTCGCAGTGGGAAAGAGGATGGTGACAGGGACACCTCTGAGATAGTGAGGTTGGAGAAGGACTGGGTGTGTGGACACAAGGTGACACCAACTTGTTACTTTTGGCAGCTGGATAAACAAAACCGTGCCAAGATCACTGACTTAGGATTCTGCAAGCCAGAAGCGATGATGTCGGGCAGCATTGTCGGGACCCCGATCCATATGGCCCCTGAGCTTTTCACAGGTAACACTGGAGGGCAAAGAGTGGTTGGGCAGACCTCAGTACCCGGGCTAGGGTGCTCCCCTTGGGGTAAGCGCGAGTGGTTGGGCAGACCTAAGTACCCGGGCTAGGGTGCTCCCCTTGGGGTAAGCGCTGCCTGCAGGGGTGGCACAAGCCCTGAAGAGACCAGAGCAGAGCGAGAGTAAAGAGGTAAAGACGTGAGAGGCAAAGGTGGGGATGTCAACGGGAGTTACCAGGCACTCCTGTGGATGCGCCTCTGGGCTATGAGCGCTATAATTGCCACACTTAGCACTTAACTTAGTCATAAAGTATTGGTTGAATACCTTCTAAATGATGGAACCTGTCATTAAAAAACTTATCACCAACATGGAGTTGTACTGAGAGGTAAAATAATTTGGAAGCAGTGTAAGGCAGCATTAAATGCTAAATTATAGGTGCTACAATGTTCTGTTGATGCAAAGTGAAAGAACAACGTGAAGTTAGAATGCCGAATGGTTTTATGAGATTTGGGGTAACATTTGAGTCCTCTCTGGAAAATTCGGCAGTGGGAAGGGAACTCGGGATTGAGTGTATGCTTTGCAGGGCAGGTATGTTTCTGGGGATCTTGTTTCTCTTAATCCTTTCAGCAAGCCTGTGATGATGTTGGGATAGTTTTATGTCAGACTCATAGATTCGGACTGGATTGATGAAGTAACTGACCCCAAACACCGAGGTAGAAGGCAATGCAGTGTGATTTGAATTGAGGCCTTTCTGTCTGCAAGTCGTCCTGAGGACAGAAACAACTGGAGGCTGAAGACGGGGAGTGCCAGAAATATTCATGACAGGAAAGAAATCCACATGGCAGATCAGTGACAGACAAGGCCAGAACGTCCGTAGACTGAGAACCTTGGGGAGGTTAGGGTCTTGTGCAAGGCCCTTAGGAGGTGCTGCGCTTTTGAGCAGGGGAGGATGGCAGAGAACATATGCCTGGGCCAGCCTCACAACCATGGGTAGAAGGGTTGCTAGGGAGAAGAGTCGGTGTGAGATGACCGGTTAGGCAAAGATTTGTGTCCATGGTTAGGTTGGTACTGATGTGGAAATGAACAGAGTTACGGATTTGAGGTAAATTCAGAGAACAATGGGGAAGCTTTTTACTGCCGGATGTGAGTGCTAAGGAGAAGAGAGGCTGGCATGGAAGGTAGATACTCTGAGCATAGTGGATGGAGAAAGATGGGCAAGAATCACAGGTCACGTGCTAGCATTGATAGGGGGAACCAGCAATGCATTCCAGTTTCTTTTCTTAAAGATTTATTTTACATACATGAATATTTTGCCATGAGTATGTCTGGGTGCTCAAGGAGGTCAAAAGAGGTTGTTTGAATCCCCGGGAGCTAGAATTGCAGGTGTCTGTGAGCCATGTGGATGTTAGGAGTCAAACCCCGGACCTCTGTAAGAGCGCCAAGTGCTTTAACCACTGAGCTCTGTCTCCAGCCCCCGAATTTCATTCATTTCATGGAGGTTGTCACCTGGCTCCTCCCTGGGTGATGTAAAGAGGGTTAGGAATTAGTAAACAGCTGGACTCTGGCCCTCACTGGAGGCGAATAATAGACTTCTCTCCTAGCTTTGCTTTGTTCTGGCCCTGATGCTGTCACCCCACCTTGCCAGCTACTTACTTAAACTTCTTTTTATGTGTCAGAATGGCTGTTATAAAATGTTCTTTTGTATCCCTGCTCTATAAAAAGCAGACCTTCTGCTGCCTGGACTCTAGGCTTCTCTCTGCCTTTAAAGTCTTTCTATGAGAGATGAGGTCTTCCTGTGTGTCCTGGACTGCCTTCAAGTAACCCTCAGTCTCAGTCCTTTGAGTGCTGGAATTACAGCTGCATCACACCTGCTAATCTTGTCTTTATAATCTTTATTTTCTGGTTCCTACCTGTATTTCTCTAATACGGCTTTTTAGAATTGATCTTGGGGACTGTCCCATTAAAATGATTTTCATTCTCTTTTGACAAATGCTCATCTTCCTGTCTTAGCATCTAGCTTTCTGTATTGTAAATGTGCCTTGCCCATCAGGCAAGTTGTGAAGAACACTGGACAGTGAACGCTTTGAAATTGTGTAAGGACCTGTAGAGGCAAGGTGGGGCTCACTGTTGCTCGTCTCTTTACTGTAGGGAAGTATGATAATTCCGTGGATGTCTATGCCTTTGGGATCCTTTTCTGGTATATCTGCTCAGGCTCTATCAAGCTCCCCGAGGCGTTTGAGAGGTGTGCTAGCAAAGACCATCTCTGGAACAATGTGCGCAGAGGTAAGAGCCACCAAGCTGCTTTACTTTACTCCCTCACTGAGCAGACAGCGGGCGCCGCAGCAGGGTAGGTACCCTGGTGCTCTGGCCACTGCACAGCATGACATGTTAGGCAGACCATCATAGAGTGTAAAAGGATGCTGTAAACCAGCCCCTCTGCTACTGGACAGCACTGTATTGATTACCTCAAAAATGGTTTTTGCTACGATTTTTAGTGTTGGGTTTTCTAAGCCAGTGTGTTGATTTTCACCATTCCTGTTGGGTTGCAGTCTAGTCACCTGCAGTGGAAACCCATATTCTTTGCTCTCCCAGCATTCCTTGATTGGCTGTCTCCTTGCTCCCCTCTAGGGACCCGCCCCGAGCGTCTTCCTGTGTTTGATGAGGAGTGCTGGCAGTTGATGGAAGCGTGTTGGGATGGTGACCCCTCTAAGAGGCCTCTCCTGGGCATCGTCCAGCCTATGCTCCAAGGCATTATGGACAGGCTTTGCAAGTGCAATTCTGAGCGACCAAACAGAGGACTAGATGATTCTACTTGAAGACAAAACCTTTCTCTTTCACTCTGTTCCTTCTTTCCCTCTTACCTTTTGGCCATGGGGAGAATTTGTCATTTGTTCATTAATGGAGCTCCCAAGGGAATTGGTGCTTGTTTGCAACTCGAGACCTTCCTGAGCAGAGATGGCTCCTGGACAGTGAAGAATTCAGTGGCTGTTTTAGTGTTCGTACCGCCTCACACTGTCTCTTTAGCAAAAGATTGTCTCAGATGTGCAGAGGCTGAAGAATGTCATGGCCTGGACTCAACGGAAAAGGAGGCAGCTGTTCCCGCCGTGTATCCACAATTTCTAAAGCCAGTGGGGCGCTGCGGTGCAGGTAGACAGCGTCGTCTTCATGGCTCCGGCTGGGACAGTGCAGCCCTGTCCAATGGCAGAGACCACTTAGAAAACATAACCTTAGTCAGTTCACATGATTGTAAGGGCAAAGAACAAACCGACCCAGCCAAATACACCTTGTGGCTGCCTGCTTCCTATTCTCTGTAGTCAGAAGCCCCAGGAGACAGCTGTGTGTGCAGCTGTCTGCCCTCACAACCCAGTGTTTACATTTCCAGGGCCAAAGAGCCCTGGTTTCTACAGGGCAGGGCTAACCCAGAGCAGAATTTGTTTGATTCTTGGGTCTTCCCCACCTCCTACCCTTGTTTTCCCTTAAAAAGGAGGGAATCCTCCGGATAGTGTGGTACTTGGGCTTGAGCATCTGATCAAACAGAAAAAGGCTACCATTTTGTTGTTGTTTTTAATGGGATGTAGCCCAGGCTAGCCTTAAACTCCCTTCCTTCTGCCTAGCCTCCAAAGTGCTGAGATTACAGGCATGTGCTCCCATGCCCAGCTTTTAACTATGTAACTCACTCTTTTCTTTCTTTCTTCAGTGCTAGGGGTCAATCCCGCGTCCTCAGAACTGCTGGTGGCTGCTCTCGCGTGAGCCACACTCCAGCTTCACAGAGCTTTCAAAGTTCACATGTGATACTGGGCATGGTGCACTCTGAAGAGGATGCAGTTGGGCATAGTGGTCTCCTAAATACTCCAGCTCTCAAGAGCTTCACATGATGCTCTATGTGCAAATTGTACCAGATAGGGGCCCGTTGTCTCTGGCCCCATTTTGGTAGACTGCTTAGTTTAGCTCTCAGAATTTTAACATCTACTCAACTATACTTAGTTACTCTGCTCAGAGCCATTAGCTTGCTGTCCTCTGGACACAGTAGGATGTACAGGGAGCCAGGTGTCAAGAAAGAAGAAATGAGTCATCTCTACTAGTTAGGTCTGCTGTGTGTGAAACTTGAAGGTGACCCTTGTTCTTGGACTCTAACTGTAATACAGAGGCCGTAGTTCCAGTATGGAAACCCTGTTACTAACTTTCATAGCATGTCTTAGCGCATCCTCAGACTCATAAGGGGGAGTTTCGGCTTTTTTTCCCCTCCAGAGTCCATTTTCCGTCTCTGCCAGATTATAGGTTCATTTTTTTTTCAATCTTTAATTTTTAAAAAGAAGATTCCATGCATTTTCCTGTCCAGTGGGAGGGAGAGGCTATTGCTAGGTGAGGATGTAAAAGTAGTTTTGTAGTTCATTCACAAAAAAGTATCTGAAAAAGTCCAAGATATTCCTGGAAGTGTCCGGGCCAGTCAGAGGCCACATGGGGGTATTTGGTGGTGGTATTTCAGTGCTCAGCAGGCTGAGTGTGCAAACATGCGTGTCTAATTTGTATGTATTTTACTTTATAACATTGTAAGCTAATTTTGGATTCTTGTTTTTTGGCATCTGTTATTATTTCAGTGATAAAATGCCATGAAATGTACTGTATTGAATGTCACTTGGGAAGACACTAGGTCCTCAGAGAAGTGTGGTGGGAGGAAGGGTGGCATAGAGAGTCACCTTTACTGCGTGCCGCCCTTCAAACGAACGTCCGTAAGGGCAGTCACTGTAGCCTGGAAGTGACCAGCTGGCTGCTTCTTAGGAGCTGACAGACTGCTTACCCACTTTGCTTTGGAATGGAGTGATGGAGTGACAGGCCCTCGTGCAGAGCAATCAGAAGCAATGCTGGCCGTCTGGCCCCTGTGGCGCTCCTGTGCCCCTGAGCAGCAGCGGCAGCAGCACAGCTGAGTGGCTTTGTGACTGCACGGTCTTTCTGCCCTGATTGTTCCCAGACCAAAGAGAGTCACTTCTGACCCCATCCACTGTAAGGGCAGGGCTGGGCAGCCACTGGGTCAAAGCATTAACACTAAGGCTCAAGGGGAGCAAGGGAAGGGCTCCTTTCACACAGCCAGAGCCCGAGAGCGGGGAGCTGGGGCACTGCTCCCCTCCCCAAGTGCACTTTGTACTTTCGCTTGAGCTGTCATAGATAGGTTAGAGCACTCAGGGCATGTGTGGTTAAGTGTAGAATGTGCTTAGTGTGCACATGGCCTGGGGTTCAGGGTCTAGTACCAAAACAAAACAAAACACAAAGGTCAGAGGGGTTGGAGAATGTCCTTCCTGACAGAAGTGGCCTGGGGCAGTGGGGCTGTAACGTGACAGCTGCACTTTATATTTGTTGTTGTCTTTCTTAGCACTGAGAAGCCCAGGGGATGGGCCAGTACAGTCACACTTAGGGAAACTGAGGCACCCTCTGGTCTTGCTCTGGGGAGATGCCCGGCTTGTTTCATGTAGCTTACAGGGAGACTCCCAAGCCGCGCTGCATCAGTCAGGGTGGATTAACAGCCTTGGAAAGTGCATTCCAAAGGAGGAGCTGCTTTAAAAGTTCAGGACGTGCACTTTGCATGTGCTAGGTCAAAAAGTCCACACTACTGTCCTTCTGAGTGTTGGGATATGTGATAGTAGAGTGGCCTTAAGACGCCGGTACTGCAGACTCCCCTAGACGTTCCAGGTGGCACTGGTGAAAGTTTTGAAAGTTAGAAAGTTTTGTTCTAACTTCCTCTGGTTTGTTGGACCCGAGTGTGGTTGGCATAGCGGGGAGACTGGGAACGTCTGGCATGGGGAACCCAGTTAGCCCAGAGCGGTGACAGGAACCTTAGTCTGCATGGCTTGCTCGTTTTTATTTTGTGTCTTTATGTAATGTTTTTATTGTTTTAAAGGACTAATGTTTATTACAGTATTATATGAAAATGTAACATACTAAGTGTGTAGAATAAAGTGCAATAACAAAAGGCGACTTTGACACAGATTTCAGCCTCTGTGCCCTCCTTCCTTGTGCAGTGTGGCTCTCTTGGTGGCATCGTTACAGTGGGACCCTCCAACCTGCGTGTATGTGTGTGTGTGTGTGTGTGTGTACACGCATGTGTGTGTGTGTGCGCGCACGTGCGCGCGCATTTGCATTTGAGAGAGACAGCCCTAGGCTCTGTCTTCATTTAGTGTAATCTGAATGGCAGCCTGGGTGCTGTGGAGCCATCTATCAACTGTTAAGATATGGAGACCAGGTGTGCTGCATGGTCAGGACCACCTTTATGTTCCAGGGTAACCTGTTTCTGGGGTAACCTGTTTCCAGGGTAACCTGTTTCCGGGGTAACCTGTCTGGCTGTAGATTTTCTCCACACGTTCACAGGATGCTCCCGAGGCCCCGCGTCCCTCCATGGCCTTCGTCCTTCCAGTTTGTGAGATTGCTGAAATACTTACTCCCAGCTCTTCAGCTTTGCTGACTGCAACACACTTCTCTCGAGCTGGTTCCACTCCCAGTTAACACAACCCTGCATCTCCAGTATCTTAGAGTCCCCGACATAATCCAGGTCTCACCTCCCACTTTCACACAGTGGCCTACAGTGACCTCTCTGGGTCTCCCTCAGGGACGCCTCAGACACACACCTGGCTTCAGCAGCTCTCCACAATCCCCTTCTTGTATCGTTGACTCTAAAGCCAGAACGGCATGGCTGGCTAACGCTGCAATGCTCTGCTGTTTGACGAGGCTGGGACTTGACCTCCTAGTCAATCATTTACATCATCTTCCTTCCTTCCTTCCTTCCTTTCTTCCTTCCTCCCTCCCTCCCTTCCTTCCTTCCTTTCTTCCTTCCTTCCTTCCTTCCTTCCTTCCTTCCTTCCTTCCTTCCTTCCAATTTATTTATTTACTTATTATGTATAGTGTTTTGCCTGCATGCATCCCTGCACACCACAAGAGGGCACCAGATCGCATTATGCAAGGTTGAGAGCCACCATGTGGTTGCTGGGAACAGAACTCAGGTCCCTGGGAGAACAGCCAGTGCTCTTAACCCCTGAGCCACCCCTTCAGCCCCTTGTGTCTTAGCTGGGTGGGGTCTTGCCCTCAGGATTTAGCATCGGGCTTTTTCTTTAAATGTTTTCATCTCCACAGGAACTGGACTTCGCTCTGATTGCACTTCCTGGTGCTCCTTTTTACCTCAAACTATACATTTTGCATTTCTATTAGTCCATCTCGCTTCTTCTCATGATAGATGTGCATAAGAGTGGTTACTAATAACCACACTACACAGTCAATACCAGGCTGTCTCCTCTGCCAACATCACTAGTCCAAAACTCTTCAATTTTGCCTCTGGCAGTTTTAGGGCAAGGGATAACATTTCAAGTCAATGAGAAAAAGTATTTGATAAAACTGGTTATCAATCTGTTCCTATAACGAAAACTATAGGTAGAATGACATAGTTACAATAAACTTGTTTCTCACAGTTCTGGAGAACAGGAAGCCCCAGGTCACAGTGCAGGCCAATTTAGTGCCTGGCAAAGGCCGTTCTGCTCCATGGATGGAGCCTTGTTGCAGCCTATGGAGATGATGATGTGTGTGGAGATGATGTGTGTTGCCATGTTGGAGGAACAGAAGGATAAAGGGGGACAGAGGCTGTGCCCCTTCATGCTGGAAGAGATGGGGGCCCCAGTGACGGCTGAACAAATGCCTCGTTACACAACAAAAAGGGCTGACCTCTAGGAGCTACATCTGGGCCATCTGGTAAAGAAGAGTCAAGGAGGCTGGGCGGTGGTGGCACAGGGACAGGCGGACCTCTGAGTTCAAGGCCAGCCTGGTCTACAGAGTGAGTTCCAGGGCTGCCACACACAGAGACCCTGTGTCAAAAAAGCCAAAAGGGGGTGTTGTGCCAGGTAAGATAAAACAGACTCTACTTTAGAGAAGGGGCCAGGGAAGAGCAGCAGAAACTCACAGAAAGAACACAGGCCATGTTATACACCTCCTGCTCTGAACGGGCAGGAGAGACAGAGATGGAGGGAGTCTTGATGATAAAAGGACCAGCGCCCAGCCTTCAGTTGTCTCCAATCCCGCGGCAGGGCTTGCGGAGGCAGTGCCTTCTCGGTGGGATGGGTCAGCAATGAGAAGAGTTCCCCTGATTTAGAGGGCTGCAGCAGGGCACCATCTTGAAGAAGAATCCACAGTTTAAACATGAGCTATCTTGATGGCCAGAGGAAAGGTACAGCCATAAGAAATAGTGCCTAAATTAAACTTGCTATAGCCTCAGAGCAAGAGACAGCCTGGGAAGCAGCTGTGGGAAGCAGGAGGGCTGGGCGCTGGCCGGCTGGGAAGTCCAGCTGGTATGGGCTCTAGCGGTGAAGTGTATAAAGGTTTCCTTGCCTGGGGTGTGGATAAGACTTCATCCACTCAGAAAAACAGGTGTGCTCAGTAGGTGGATCATCCTTTGGCATTTTCTGTGGTTTGAGAACACTGAAACTCACACAGACCACTGGGTATCTACAGCTACATCCCTTCAGCAGAGTGATGAGTGCTTTGAGGGCTCTGAAAGCATGGAGACAGCTCCACCATGGACAGAACTCAGTGTGTGCTTAATTCTGCTCACCCCAGCATAATAGGGAGACACGCCCAGCTACAATACCAGCCACATATGATCGGGTGATGTGGACGGTGAGAAAACTTACCGGGTCCAAAGAATGCTTTAAAGTTAAGTGTGTCTAGCAGAGGCCTCTAGTGCACTAGGGAGCACAACATCTGGGGATGGTGGACGCTGCACACATGTTCCACATACACTTGCTGAAAACATAAATCCCAGGGAAGATCAGGTCCCAAGTTGCACTCACTCCTCCAGGCACAGATGTCAGCAGGCTTCGGTTTCCAAGAACCAGCCAGAAAGAAGCTAATCCAACACCCCCTCATTTTTTAGACTTTCTTCCCTTATAGGGGGGAGGGTGTTTACCTCTTCTTACTTATCAGTAAAGTATGTTTTTGATTTTCTTACATGACTTTAATTACACCATTTTTTATCATTGTTTGGAAATCACCTCCTTTCACTTTTTCCTCTGACAATTTTCCTTTTTCTGTCTCCTGTACTTTCATTGCTTTGTTCTGTTTTTCGAGACAGGGTTTTTCTCTGTGTAGCTTTGGAGGCTATCCTGGAACTCACTCTGAAGACCAGGCTGGCCTCAAACTCAGAGATCTGCATGCCTCTGCCTCCCAAGTGCTGGGATTAAAGCCATGTGTCACCAATTCCTGGCTTTGTTTGTTTTTAAACAAGGTCTTAACTATGTAACCTTGGCTGACCTGGAACATCCTAGGTAGACCAGACTGTCCTCAAACTCAGAGATTCACCCGTCTCTCCAGGGAGCTGGGATCCAAGGGGTGCACTGCCATGCCTGGAAGCCTGATGAATCTTATGAACCTTTTGCCTCTAAGAGAGAAAATCCAGAGGAAACAGCTGTCCAACAGCACTGAGAATTCAATTCTATTCTAATTTAAATCTACTAGGGGTCCTGGGAGATGCCTCAGAGTATGAAGGTTCCTACCACCAAGTCAGATGATGCGAGTTCAATTCCTAGGACCCACACAGTAGAAACTGAACCGACTCAATGCCAAGAGTATCATCTGACCTCCACAGGTATGCCTTGAACAACCCCCCAAACACAACATAATAAGTAAATAAATAAGTGAAATTAAAAAATCTACTCTACAGATGAGACTGGGGCACTCAATAGATCACCATGTCTATGCACAAAGCCGTGGGGTTTGTTGCAGTGAAAACAAATGTTAATATTAAAAAGGAATGTTAGGGTTAAAGTGCTGACATCGGGAACACTGAAGAAGGTAAAAAAACAAAAGAACAGGGTTTGGCAGCCGTGTATGAGTCAGCCAAGCTGAGAAGATAAGAGCAAAGACAGGGATTCTAAGAAAAAAACGTCAGTGTCAGCAGGCTGGATGGTCCCGGCTCCCGTGGGACCCCTTCCCCCACACAGGCAAGCTACTGCTGCACTTCCATATCTCCATTGCAGCTGGTTCCCGACAGATGAAGCTGTGAGAATGGCTTCTAAAGCCCCTCTGCCTGTTGCAGAGAGAAGACCACCCAAGTCCACCCCACAGACAAGCAGCTGGATGTGACATAAGCAGAGATGGCAGCAGCTACATCTTGGCAGTTGTGAGGGGACTTGATTCCCTGCTATGATGAAAACTACACGCTGTCCACAGCAGCATGAGACAAAGAGAACACAGTCTAATAAATGGTTCACAGACCCTGCCAAGGTCTGTGGTCCACAAGGTTGGCATCTGAGGGGCAGCTAACAAAGCGAGGTGAAGTACCCACGACAGCTGAGATGCAAAGGTGTGATTCCTTCTCAGTCTGGAGGGAGAGATGGGCATCAGGACAGAAGGAAAGAGGACCCCAGGGACTCTGGTGGTGGTGGTGTTGTTGTTTTGGTAGTTGAAATCTAATATATTAAGGGAATCCAGCGATAAAGGAGAGGATAAACTTAGTGCCGACTCTTGCTACCTGGAATTCTGACTGTAATTGTCTAGTTGGTTCCCAGCAAGAAAGCAAAGAAATACGAATGGTTCAAGATGATGAAACGTCCCAAAGATCGAGCAGCTGCAAGAATAGGGTAATGCTTGGGAAAGCTAGACACGGAAAATCTGAGCACATGAAAAGCTTGCATCTATCTTCCCTTCCCTTTCTGATGCCTCTTGCCTCTCCCCTCCGTTCTACCGCGTTCATCTCCTTCCCTCTTCCTCCCCTCGCCTTTTCCTCCCTGACTTCTTTTTAAGTTTACTATTATTTTTTTTTGAGACAGCGTCTTGCTATAGGGCATGACTCAGGTTGGCCTTGAACTTTAGGTCTTCCTGCTTCAGTCACCCAAATGCTGGGATTGAAGCTGAAGCTTGCACCATGCCCGCCCTTGGGTTGTCTTTAAAAGCTTCAGCATTTGCCATGGCTAGTAGTTCTTTTTTTTTTTCAAATTAAGTTTGAAAGTATATAATATCAACAGAAAAAAAAAACACAACATTTTCCGCTGTATTTCTAAAGCTTCCTGTCACAAAGGTGTGTGAAGTTTTTGTAGTGCTAGGACTTGAACCAGGGTCTCATGCATTCTTGGTAGTCGAGGGCTCTATGCTGAGATACAGTGTGTCTCACATTGTAGCCCAGGCTGCCCTCAAACCCACTATGTATCCTAGGCTAGCTTTTAACTTAAAACCATCCTTTATTGGCCTCCTGGGTGCTGGGATTCAGGTGTCAATGGCTTCATCTAATGGAAGGCAGTGTTTGCAGTTATTTTATTTCCATGCTTTTGCTGTCACTTTTGAATGACAGATTTATTTTTAAAAAACTTAATAATGTGAGGGATGAGGGTTTCTTACTGATAAATAGTTTAAGCGCCCATCTATAATATATTCTTTATTAGGAACCGTAAAACATGTTTTCAGCAATTAATTGGAGTTACAAAGCATAAATAGCATTGAAGAAAGCAATGGTTGATAAACCCAATTACTGTTGGTCATTTCATGTGTAATCTGTGATCACAACAAACTCCTGGGGATTTCCTACAAAGAGATTGGCTTTGGTCTATAGATAAACATAAAATGCTAAAAGAGATAACAGATTTTTGAGATAATCTCAACATATCTTCTGCAGAATGAATAAGAGTGAAAAGTTCCAGCTCCCTGCTTTGCAAAAAAAATTTAACTGTTTCAATTATATAGCAACTACAGATACTACCGCATGCGTGCGTGCGTGCCTGTGTGTTGGCCACGTGTCTTCAAGTGAATGGCATCTATACCTATATACTTTTCTCCCCTTCTCAATTTTCTTCTCTCTATCCCTCTAGTTCAGATCTGTGTTGTAACTGTCCTTGTCCACCCCTCCCCAACCAGTATCTCTTCTTCTTTCCAAGACAGAGTTTCTCTGTGTAGTTTTGGAGCCTCTCCTGGCACTTACTCTGTAGACCAGGCTGGCCTCGAACTCAAAGAGATCTGCCTACCTCTGCCTCCCGAGTGCTGGGACTAGAGATTTCCTCTCTTTAACTACATTTGAATCTGTAATTCTACTGACAATAAACACGGACTGCAGTGGGCACACTTTTTCTGAGGATGGCTTTAATTCCTGTGTCAGTCAGTATTTTGATACCGTTTCTGAGGATGGCTTTAATTCCTGTGTCAGTATTTTGATACCGTTTCCAGCCTTCTGGTGTAGTTCTAGACCTTGTCCATGCGCTGGAATCACGTAGGAGCTTTCAAATACACTCTTGTTATCTAAGCCCACTGCCCAGAGGGGTTATTGGTTGACTGTGAAGCACAATTATTCCAGGTAGAGATCTCCCAACCCCTATCTCCCCCCATGGTGTTTCAGGATCAGACCCAAAGCTTCACACAGGCTAGGGCAAGTGCTCTACCACTGACTATTTCCAGCCCAGAATTTCTGATTTTCATCTGCAAGAAAGATAAATACTAACTGGCCTAATGCATGGAGGACATAAAATACCTTAATGAGAGAGAAGTTCTTTTTTCACAGTCACAATGACAGGTACAAATTGCTCCAGGCCCTTTCAACACCCAAATTCAGATACCCTGTTCTGGCAGTTAGTAATATTAATAAGCTGTAATTAACCCTCACAAAGCAAAGCCCACCAATTACAGTTTCTCATCAAAGTAGAATACAATGAATTATAAGGCATACAATGTATAGCCTACTATGAAACAAACAAAAATCACTGCTAATTCATTATGAGGGCTAATTTCACATATGCTATGTCCCTAATTTAGAGACTTTAAATTACAAAAGTATGTATATTATAATATTGACAAAATATAGCACACCTATAACCTGGACTACTACTACTACTACTACTACTACTACTACTACTACTACTACTACTACTACTACTACTACTACTACTTCTTCTTCTTCTTCTTCTTCTTCTTCTTCTTCTTCTTCTTCTTCTTCTTCTTCTCTTCTTCTTCTTCTTCTTCTTCTTCTTCTTCTTCTTCTTCTTCTTCTTCTTCTTTTCTTCTTCTTCTTCTTCTTCTTCTTCTTCTTCTTCTTCTTCTTCTTCTTCTTCTTCTTCTTCTTCTTCCTTCTTCCTTCTTCTCCTTCTCCTTCTCCTTCTCCTTCTCCTTCTCCTTCTCCTTCTTCTTCTTCTTGGTCTCTGGCCTTCTTAAACCCAATGAATCTGAAGCTGAGCTCTTCCATCCACCTTGTCCAAGCTGTTTCTTTTTCTGTGTCCTATTCACTAACAAATGGAGTCCCCAAAGTAGAGACGTGGCTCGTATCAGGCATATTACCTCCATTACACTCCCCACCCCAAAAAAAAAAAAAAACCCTTTCCTGTTCTGCTGTTTCCAATTCCATCTCCTAATCCTCACAGTCCTGTAAGTAGTATTATTATCATTCCCATTTTACTCTCGGTGGCACTGAGAGTACTACTACCTTACTACCGGTAAGGGTAGATTCAGTTAGAAGGACCTCTAGGTGACTGCCATAATATCTACATAGGGGAACCTAGCTTGTCTCCTTTTTAGTGCAGTAAGCCTTTGCCATTGTGTGTGTGTGTGTGTGTGTGTGTGTGTGTGTGTGTGAATGCCCACCACATCTACAGTAGGATAAACATCCCCTATTCCACGCTCATTATTTACCATCAGCTGGTCTTCTCTGATTGCTCTGTGTACATCAAGTCTGACAACTGGGGAACTTAGTCCACCTCTCCTGACGGTCCTATTCCTGTACTCTAATGCACGCTGTGTACACAGTAAAACGGTAGGAAAAGGCCTAACAATGCCATCGCACTCTTTTCCGTGGTGTACGTCATGCTTTTAGAGACGTGGAACAATCTTCACGAAATCAAGCCAGACACATGGTAGCTCCAGCACACACGGGGTGACCGAGCCTAGCCAGCCCGCGCTCTGACAACGCCAAACAGCGCCAGCACTCTGGCACTAGGGGCCGACCTTTCCCGCTCTCCTGCCTGGGGAAGAATCACCCGGAACCTTTGTTGCGGAGTCCCAGGCAGCCGCCGGAGCAACTCAAGGAGCGCACGGCGCAGGAAGCGTTAGTGGGTTAGAGATTTGCCTGAAGTGTTCTGCTCGCCCCCATCAGGTCCCGGACAGAAAAGCCTTACAGCCTTGCTTTTTTATTTTTTGGAGTTCTGACCGACGACAACATTTTCATATCTCACAACTATTCTAATCCGCCGGTTCCAAGAGCCTTTCGTCTTGTTTTATTTTTTTAAATTGGGGATAAACGTGGACAGCTACGTAAAACGAACAAGGAAGGCGGGGGAGGAAAGCGGAAGCCGCGGGGCCTTCTAAGTCGGAAAGTCTCCGGCGCTGACGCCAGGCTCTTCGCGGCGCCCCCCACTTAGACGCGGCGCTTCTGAGCGGGTGGGGGAGAAGGAACTGTTGCCGGCGCGGAGACCAGGCGGCCAGCGTCCGCAGGGATGAACCTCGAGTTGCTGGGTGAGGCGGGCCTTTGGTGCTGGGAAGGCGGGGACCGGGCGGGAGGAAGCGCAGGCTGCAACTCAGGGACACCGGTCTTGGGCGACTCAGAGGCTGCTCGCGGTGTGGAGTTGCAGCAGCACCAGCTGCAGCAGCAGGAGACCAGCTTCTGTCCGAGAAGAATGCATCACCTCCCCGAAGCCGCTTTCGCATCAGCCGCGGAGTCCTAAGCGCACTTCGTGACTGCGCTGTGATTTCGGGGATCGCAGGTGCCGAAGGAACTGCGCAGGCAGGACCAGCGTATTTTGGAGATGCAATCAGAGTCGGAGTGAACTAGGGGGAGACTGTGAAGATCTGTCAGGGGATCGGGCACCTAGATAGAGTGAGGCTTACTGGAAATGTGTTGTTTAGCCAGATTTTATAAAACAAGGTTAAGAGTGTTGTGGCCGGGCACTAAGTGACGTAGTTGGCACTTGGAATCCGGTTATCTTGACTTCTAGTTTAAGGTCCTTAACCGTAGGGGATTGTAGATCACTGAAGTGAACTACACAGGCATTTTTTAAAAATTCTCACTATGTCTTTTCTAAGTCATTGCCTCCCAACCCCTTATCCACATTGGTATTTTCTTATGGCCTTCTATGAGGTGCTGTTTTAGCATGGCAGGCTGTTGACGTCTGTTTTCAAGACCTCCTGCATGACTTGGCTGCCGTTAATGGTTTTGTGTGTGTGTGTGTATTTTTTTCTGAGAAGAGACATATTTTAATAATGTTTTTGTCTTTAAGTAGCTTTTTGGAGCATGCATGCATGCACAAGGATATAATACTGACAGTAAGCATGAAAATATGTGGAAGATGTGTCTGAGATAAGACATAAGTGAGAGACTTTTTATTAATGTATTATTTTATGTGTCTGGGTGTTTTGTCTGAATGTATGTCTGTGCACCGGTGGGGTGCCTGGTGCCCACAAAGGCCAGAAGAGAGAGCCCCTGGAACTGGAATTACAGATGGTTATGAGCTACCTTGTGGGTGCTGGGAATCAAACCTGGGTCCATTGGAGAGCGGCCGCTCTTAACCGCTGGACCATTTCTCCAGCATCCCCAGTGAGAGACTTTTTCTGCTTGGCCAAAGTGTGTATATTGTGATAAAGAGATGATCAGAAGTTTAGGTTGGTGCTATTTTATGGAGACTCGTGGACACCAGGTTGGACAGTTTGCTTTTTAAGGAAGGTAGAGCGGCTGCATTGACAACTCAGTTGGAGTACTGATTTGTAAAGTTTATTTGACAGAAATGTGTAGTTGAGACAATATAAAATCAGCTTGGAGGACCACAAAGTATGAGTGGTAAGGAATGTATGAGCTGAGACATGAAGAGAAAAAACGTTGAGGAGGCAGTGTTGGCAGAATTAGAGTATAGTGGTGATTAGAAGATGAATTAAAAATAATAATGTTATTGATAAGATGTAAGGGCATCTGAAAGGTAGGTTGGATATGTTGAATATAAACTGAGAGCTTGGGAGACAAGTTTTGACTTCTCATCACCATTCATTTTGCTTTATTGAAACCCTGTGAATAAGTGGAAGGGAAAAGATGTGAGGGGCAGGAAAGAAAATGCCAGCAACAAGATCTTTGGTTACTTACTTATATTTGGAGGGAAAAGGATGAGCAAATGATTATAATTTATTTAATGTATGCAACGCTTCCCTGAGTTAGGCATATTTTCAGGTACCTCCCATATATTTCCCTATGTACAGCAGCTAGAAGATGATACAAGTTAGTACTTCCTTCCCATAGAAACTAATTGCAGAGCATTTGGGGCTGAGAACTGATAAAAGGCTGTTCGTTTTCATCCCTGGTCAACTTGTACTCTGTGACAGTCTAAGATGAAGGTAGATTAGAGTGATTTTAGGAAGGTGTGGGTGAAGTAGAGACCACGAGATGATCCTTATTTATAAGAGGAAAAGAGTTACAACAGTCCTTTGAAAGCATTAGCAGGGTCATGGGAAAAGTTCTTTTGAATGATAGAGAAGATTCGTAAGGGGGAAACTCAGGAATATTTAGCATTGGCTGATCCAACAATTAAGAGAAGTCTGGGTCTCCAAAAGATAAAAATCTCTGTAGAAACGATTGAGTGTTAAAGTGAGAAAGTTGATGATTGTATATAAGCAGGAAAAAGGAACCAAAGTGTCATTATGTGAACACTATAAAGGACATCTGGTCAGATAAAGGAAATGAAGGAAGAATAATAGATTGTGGAATGGGGCCACTCAGGTGGTTCCTAGATAGGATACTTACTAATTTTACTTCTCTGACCAGCTGACCACTTTTTGAGACGTTGCTGTGTAACTAGTGTTCTACGCCGTAGATGCAACCCTACTAAGACAGCCTCTCCCTAGGGCACGTGCACCTAGGCAAGTGCTACATCACTAGCTCAAGATAGTTTTTCAAGCTCATTTTTTTCTATAACTCATTAAGAAATATTTTGTTTTTAAAAGTTAATTTTAAACGTACTTAGTGTGTGGGTGTGCGTGTGAGGTGGGGTGTGCAGGCTGCAGCAGGCTGCAGCTCCCATGCAGGTCAGAGGTCTGCTTTGGGCAGACATTTATCTCCTTTCGCCATGAGGGAGCTCTGGGCTTCTAACTCGTGCCATTCATTAGCTGTCTCACTGGCCCGAGAAATAAACTTTCACAACCCCTATGCATGTACATGTGTAATTGGAATATTTTTGATATACATGTGTGATGTATGCCTGTTTGTGTGAGTTTGTATGTTTGTGCACTCAAGCCAGAGAAGTCATGTATACAGCGGAGTCATGCAACTTCCACTGTCATTCTCTGTCCTTTCTGTCAACCTGAGCTCATGTTTTCAGCTGGTAACCAGCAAACCCTCTCCTGTCTCTGCCCCCTTCAGCTGGAGTTACAAGCATGTGCAGGGTCCTGCTGGACCATGTGGGTGCTGGGCTCTGAATTCCAGGCCTCAGCTTTTAACCATGGAGCCCTAGAATTTTAAAATTACGCTTAATCCTTTTGCTTAATATCCTCTGATACTCCCTGCACTAATTTAGTAAAAACTTGTTTTACTAAACTGTGATGATTTACTCATTTTGGGTGTGGGTAGAAGTATACCAGCTGAAAACAGAATAAGATCATTGCTTTTGTCCTGAATAAAATCAACCAGGAGAAGAGAAACAAGTAACTGTGTAAAATAGTTGCAGTGTCTTAGTACACTGTGAGGAATCCGCATGGAAGCAGCTACTTCTACACTGTGGGTAGGATTGATGTAAAATTTGGGGAATTTTAAAGAGGTCCTGTCCAACTGAGACGGAGATGCTAAACCAACCAACCAACAAAAAAGATGGAGCAGGAGCTTTCTGTATGGCTGCCTTCCAATGGAGGAAGCCATAGAAGCAAACCCTAGGCATGTGTGTGGATGGTGTATTCCGCAGCTGGTACTCAGGGCATGGTTAATGTAAGTTCTGGCACAGGTGCCGATAGTACAGAGACAAAAGACGAAGTGAAAAGTATTGGCCAGGGCCATCTGAGATTGCTTTTCAGAATTATACTTAAAGCATTATGTTCATTTTGTTTAGCAAAGAAGGATTTTGAGTGCGCTCTACGGTTTTGGATGGAAGAAGTTAGACTCGCAAGTTATTTGAAAAATTGTTGGAGGGAGGTGAGACTCGGCCCAAGGCAGTGTGGCAGGTGTGGTCGTGTTAGACTAAAGGTAGGGTGCCATCCATTGTCTACACACTGTAAATTGGATTTCTCTGAAAGCGATTACTGACAGAGCCATCATCTTTCAGAGGCAGCAGAATGGGCTGCTATGATGGTTTCTAACTGTTCTGAAAGGGAGGGATTTGTTGGTAATTAGAAAACAAATAGGACTATTGAGAGAAACTCATGACAGCCGAATCTTAAAAGAGATGCAGACATTATCCCATATGACAGGATTGAGGGGAAGGCTGGAGAAGCCTGGACTACTCCAAGGCCACTTGAGGCAAGGATCCTACAGGAGAAGGAAGATCTGAGAAGGTGCTCGAAGAAGCTAATGAGATTGCAGTAAAAGCTGACTGAACTCAGCTTCCAAAATAATCAGGCTCAGAGACTCCATAGCCGAAGATGTATATGTGGGGGGGTAGCACAGGCTTTTAGAACAGAGGTAGGAAAGCTACTGTAACTGAAGCCAAGATTGTGAGAGTAAGGGGACAAGAAATGAAACATGGAGAAGGAAGAAATCTTGAGGGCTGGTTAAGAACAGCCGTCTTTCAGTATTCTGTATAATACCTTAGGAGATTAGGCAAAGGCTAAGTGGCTGGTTCAGGTCTTACTGCTCTTCGGTTCTGTGGCGAATGAATGGTGTTGGCACTAACAGAGTAAAATGAGCAGTGGTTGTTGCTCTGTAGTAAAGATTCGGGGTAGATCTCTTAGCTCACACTTCACTATTGCATTTTATTTCTTGACCCCCGAAGAGCTTGTGAGCGACGTCACTGTTGATTATCCTTGAGGAGTGAAGGAAAATGGAGTGCCGGCTATGCTGAAAAGGAGATGGGTACCTCTTGACTTCCAGGAAAAGGCAGTGTGTTTTGTAAATCACAGAGTAGTCAGCTGATGGGCAAATTCAGGGAGGCTCCTAGGAGTCATGATGTGGGCACAGGCTGTTTCTGGGTCGGTTAGGACCTGCCAGTTTGTAGCTTCATGACTAGCTTTCTTCATCTGTAATAATGAAGTGTGCAAATGCCTGTGTAGTAGGGAGTCAAGAGGACTGACTAGGTAGGATGTGGGATTTGTAGGAGCCCATGCTGGCTTGAACCCCACATACATAGCTTACTTCAGACTCAGTCCCGCCTCAGTCTCCTGACTGCTGGGATACGTAAAGGTGTTCATAGCCACACCTTTCTTGATGATTTTTAAATTTTTGGTTTTTATTAGACATTTTGTGTATATGGGGGGTGTGTGTGTGTGTGTGTGTGTGTGTGTGTGTGTTTGCTAACATGTGCATACCATGTTGCTCTTGTGGACATCAGAGGGAACTTCCAGGAGTTGGTTTTTCCCTTCTCCTGTGGGTTCCAGTGGTTGAACTTGGTTGCCAGGCTTGCTTGGCGAGTGCTTTTATGCCCCCTGAGCCATCTTGATGCAAGTCCCCTTTTCAGGTGGCTGCCGTGGTACAAACTCAAGTGTTCAGTGTCACTCAGCAAACACTTTAGCCACTGGGCTACCTCTCCAGCCCCAGACATGCATTTCTCTGTAGTGCGTGTTCTGTCTTAGTAACTTCACACACTTTTCTTGATACGCTTCAGCATTTGCTTTTATTCCTCCTTTCATAGATGAATGTGTTACAAGCTACTGGCTGGGGTTCTCTGATTTTGTAAGCTAGGAACCCTGGACAGACAGTGAGGGCAGTCGGACAGTGACGGCATTCTAACGGCCCCCGGTCTGTTCCTAACTCAGTTTTACATTCTAATGCTGGACAACTAAAGGCTTATGGCTCCCGGGTTTCAGAGCCAGAGGCTTGCTGCAAATGGGTGCTTAAGCGGAAGCTTGCGGCTCTAGGCTGGGCTGCCAGCACACAGCAGCTCTGAGTTTCTGCATCCTAGGACCTGGACTGTGTCCCTGATGGCTCTCTTGACTGTAGCCACCCGGGCTCGTGTTCTCCGCAGTCTCGGCTCTTTAGCTCTTCAGACCCTCACTCTAGTCTGTCTGCCCTCCCAGGGCGCCTCTAAACCGCCCCAGGTGAGTGTTAGCTCACAGTTAGGGCCCCGGGCTTCGGACTTTGAAAATAAAGACACATAAGTGAGCGTGATGGGGTCATCTCGCATTTTGACCAATCTCATTAGTGTTTGCCTAAAGAGCAGTTGGTTGGATTCACATCTGCTTCCGTACGTACTTTGTTAAGATCTCACAGCCTCGGTATACTTTCCTGAATGCTTATGAAATGACAAGGGTTTTAAAAAGCCTATGCCCTCTGTCTGTGGTGGTGAGTAGTGTGACCTCATGGAGACCTGAAAAGGAGTCCACCCCACCCCCCACTTGGCTAATACTGCTGTGTAATATTCATGGGGTGTGGGGGCCCTTGTGTGTGACTTATGTTTCATGCACTTTCTTTCTTTGCCTTGTTGCAGAGTCCTTTGGGCAGAACTATCCAGAGGTGAGTTTAGTTTTGTTGTAATGTGTGAAAAATGGTGACTGCCTTTTATTTGTTTGATGACAGATAATTAAATATGACTCACACATACTTATATTATGGTTGGTAAAAATGAAAATGAAATGTTTAACTTTGAGCAACAGGTAATATGCAATTTTGGCTAGAAATCTCACAGTAATTTTGTTTTGTTTTGAGACAGGGTTTCTCTGTGTAGCTCTGGCTGTCTTGCAACTCACTCTATAGACCAGGCTGTCCTTGAACCCCAAGATCTGCCTGCCTCTGCCTCCTTAGTGCTAGTGTTATAGCTGTGCGCCACCACCACCCAGCAAGGTTCATTTTAAAAGGGAAAAAATATTCACAATTCTATTGAAGGACTTCTCAAACAAATACTTCCATCACTTATTCAGAAACTTTTGTATGTGCTTTGCAAGTTTTGATGAATGTATTTACATAGTAATAATTATCACCATGTGTAACATTTCCTGTGCTTCATTGGAGTTATTTTTTAAAGCTAGACATTGATGTAAAATAATGTAATTTTCTTAATGTCAGCCACACAGGTTGTGTGATAATTTTACATTTCCCTGTAATCAAAGAACTCTTCTAGTTACTTCTATAACCTTTGCCCATTGACCTCCAGAGAGTTTGTGTAAGATTGATCATCACTGTTTCCAAAAGTTTTGGCTAAGCGTTTACAATTTGTTCATTTCAACCAAGTTTAAAAGGTGTAAGAACACTTGCAGAGATCATTTCTGTATACATTGTCTTTTATGACAGGGAGCCCTGTGTACATTTCTGCATTTGTCTTGTAGGAAGCTGATGGCACTTTGGATTGCATCAGCATGGCCCTGACATGCACCTTTAACCGGTGGGGCACGCTGCTTGCAGTTGGCTGTAACGATGGCCGGATTGTTATCTGGGATTTCTTGACAAGAGGCATTGCTAAAATAATTAGTGCACACATCCATCCAGTCTGCTCTTTGTGGTAAGGAACTTTTATTTTATTTATATTTTGTGGGATTGGAGATTGAGCCTAGGATCTTATACATTCCGGGCAAACACTTTACTACTGTATTATATAAATACCTCAGCCCCATAATTTCTTTTTCCTTTTTTAAATGTGCATGTGTGGGGAGCTCATGGACCCCCAGACTTACAGCTGGGAAACCAGCATTGGACTGACTCAGACCCCCCTGAATGTGGGTCTCGGTTAGAAGGCCTGGGCAATCTAAGGGACCTCTGACGGTGGAAACAGGAATATCCCTGGTACATGAAAAGACTTTGGGAACACATTCCCCATGGAGGGATACTCTCTTAGTCTAGAGGAAGGAGGGAGGGCCTAGTCCCTACTCCAAATGACTTGACAGATTTTCATGATCCCTGCTGGAAGGCATCACCCTCCCTGTGGAGTGGGTGGGGAATGGGATGGGAGGCAGGGAGGGTGAGGGAACTGGGGTGGATATGTAAAATAAGAAAAAATAATAAATATATATAAAAACATAAATGTGTGTGTATAGGTATGTTTGCATGTGTGTGGCCTCATGTGTGTATGCATGTGTGTGGAGGCCCAGGGTTAATTGCAGGGGTTGTAGAACTGGGGGAAAAGGTCCCCCAGGCTGTCTGTGTGCAGACTTGAACTTAGTCCCTCATAGTTAAATCCTTAGTTTATTTGTGCCATCATTTGTCCCCAGAGTCCAGGAGTTCATTGCCTCATCCCTGATACAAGTGTTTTCTGAACCCTCCTTATGTGCCAGGTGTGGATTAAGAACTTTATATATATTTAGTCTAATTCCCTCAATAGTTCCCTATAGTAAAGACTTTGTCCTTCTGTCTAGGTGAGGAGTTGACGCCCAGAAAAACCATACGCTTCCCTGGATCACTTAGCTAGAAAGTTAAGTTATGTCTAGGTTTGAGCAGAAGTCTGATTCATACGCTTCTGATCTTGCAATGGCTGCTAAGTTCTTCAGTAACAAGCATTTTTCATTCCCCAGTTTAGGTTCACGTGTGTTGCTTCCTTTATGTTCTGTTTATATTTCCTTTCTCTGACCCCTGCCTTCTGTGGGTTACTTGAACAAATTGAGGTTTTTGTTTGTGTACCTTCTAGTGGTTACTAGATACAGTGTTACACACCTGATGAACCACAGTCTAAGATAGATACCCCAGGGTTGGCTTTGTAATAGTTCACATAAAGTATAGAGTCCCGGCCTTCTTTCCCTTGATATGCTGTCCTTGTATAATATAATTTTCTTACACATTTCCTTTCCATACATTGTAACCTGTACAAGGCAAGCCTATAGTGTCCTAAGATTCATTTTATCTTTTTCTTTCCATTTAGAGAACTTGAGTTAGCCTCTTGGTTTTTTGAGACAGGGTCTCTCTACACATCCCTGCTTGCCCTTTTCTATGTAGACCAGGCTGGTTTTAAACTCAGAGAAATCCTCCTGCCTCCACCTCAGGAGTGCTGGGATTAGAGGGGTGTGCCACCATGCCTGATTCCTGACCTCTGTAATTTTTTTCAGAAATCGTTGTCTTATGTTGCTATTTTTCTATAGATGAGGTGTCATTTTCCTATTGCCACTTTAAAGATTTAAGATTGAGGATGTTTCTGCTTTCAACATATGTTTGTGTTTTGGAATTTATTAAAAATGTTTGATAATTATAGTTACATTATTTACCCCTTCCTGTCTCCCTTCAAACCCTTCTGTGCACCTTACTCCTTGCTCTCTTTAAAATTCATGACCTCTTTTTCTTTCATTTTTGCTGTGTGTACATATATACATGTATGTATGTATTCCTAAATATACAAATACAGTTATGAGTGTATGTGTTTAGGGCTGGCCGTGTGGCATTTGATAACCATTTGTTGTGCTCTTTTCTGAGGAAGGTTTTTGTTCTTTACCTTTCTTAGTTACCTGCAGTTTGTTGTCTAAGATTTAGGCCTCTGAGCTTCTCCCCATTCACGTCTGTTAGTCTCTGTTCAGTCAGTGTTAGGCAGTTATGTTGATGAAACTTAATGGGTGTAGCTTCTCACATTCCTAGGAGACACAGTCTCATTGCAAACGTCCTGACCCTCTGGTTCTTAAAGTCTTCCTACCCCATATTCCAGTACTCCCCCAAACCTTAGGTGCAGGAGCTGTGTTGGAGATGTAGCAGTTAGGACTGGGTTCCACTCCTCTGCAGTTTGATTGGTTTGGGTTTCTGTAATGGTCTCTGTTGCAGAGAGATCTCCTTGGTAGGAGTCTTTTGGGCAGCCCTGACCAGCAACTCAAAAGAGGGCTTCTCGTGCCTATTGATGGCCTGTGTGCTTAGGCTAGCCTTGAGTTAGTTATGGATGACCTTGAACTTCTTTTGTTTTGTTTTTTCGAGATAGATTTTCTTTGTAGCTTTGAAGCTTGTCCTGAAACTCACTCCGTAGTCCAGACTGGCCTAGAACTCACAGAGATCTGCCTGCCTCTGCCTACCAAGTGCTGGGATTAAGGGCGTATACAACTAATGCCCTGCTTGATGACCTTGAATTTCTAATCCTCCTTTTATCTCCCAAATACTGAGTACAAATGAGCTTCCTGTGCCTGGTTTTGGGCTGTACTAGGAATGGCGTTTAGGGCCTCTTCCAACTGAGCTATGTCCCAGCTCCTGGGATGGTTTTTCTGGCTTGTATTGTTTGGTTTCACTCACCTGTTTCAGTCAGTAGTTTTTATTTATGGATTTTTTGTTATATTTGGAGAAATTTAGCTATTTCTTCAAATACTTTAAGGCTACACTCTGTTCTTTGTCAACTCCAGTGACATGGATATTAAATTATTTGTTGAGGTCTCTTCCATGTTGGGGAAGTTTTACTCTTTCAGTTTACTGTTTCTTATCTTTCCTCCACTCTGTTGACTGCTGGATCTACTGAATGTTTGCTTTGAGTACTATATTTTCAGTTCTAGAGTTCCCTTACATTTTTCCCCACCTTTGCAGAGGCTGCTGGTGGGGTTGGCAGTAGAGACTCTCCAAGGGTCTCTGCTGACATCACCCTGTTTGGGAAGGATGGAAGGCCCTGAGCCTTGTTTCTGTTTGACCTCCTCAGGCACTGTCTGTGCTGGTGAGATCTCACTGATGCAGCCATTTCCCATCAGCTCTCTGACAGCACCGGTGATGAGACATGGGGGCCTTACAGCGAGGTCAGGGTGAAAGTCCAGCTGTCTGTCCAGACCTTGCTGATGAGGACAGAGTGGGGGCAGGTTTTTCTCTGGGGCTTTTCTTGGGTGGGGAAAGAAGAGAGGATTGTGTGTAACTTGTCAGTAAGTAGTTGCTGACTTCTTCACCAGTCTAGGATATTGAGGCAAGAAGAAAGAAGATCCAGGGGCTTTAGTCTTGAGTCATCATCCATCCATTGGCCTCTGCTCTCTCTTAACTAGTCAGTCTACCTTTCAACCTTTGTTTAACAGGATGCCTGCTGTGCTTAACTGCATTTAAGAAATGACTATCCATTTCTTAATTTTTATGTTTGTACTCAGTCTGTAGCCCAGGCTATCCTGGGACCCATGATATTCCTTCCTCAACCCCCTGAGTGTAGGATTACTCTCAGGATAGTGTGTTTGTTGGTGTGTGGTGGAAGACTAGCAAATTCAGATGTTCCTCATCCCTGAAACCCGACTCAAGCCCTTTTTATGTTTCGTGGTCTCAAAGGTCAGATGATTTGGGGTCTTAACTAAGACGCTCAAGTCTGTTATATTGGGTGCTAATTGTAGTGTTACTATATATAAAGATAGTACAAGAGCCAGACATGGTGGCACATACCTATAATCCCAGCACTTGGAAATTGGAAGCAGGAGGGTTGAGTTCAAGGTCAGCCTAGGTATGTAATGAGAAAGTTTGTTACAGATTTGGCTTACACTTTTAAAAAAAAAATGTTGAGCTGTGCAATTAGGTCAACATTTTGTTCACGGTAGCGGTATATATACTTTACATTAGACTGCATGCTGAGTTCACCTCTGTTTTTTCCTCTAGTTGGAGTCGAGATGGTCATAAGCTTGTGAGTGCTTCCACAGATAACATCGTGTCACAGTGGGATGTTCTTTCAGGCGATTGCGACCAGAGGTTTCGATTCCCTTCACCCATCTTAAAAGTCCAGTACCACCCTCGAGATCAGTATGTTTAAGACACTCCTCTCTAGGGCGGGGTCTCATTCTCAGTGGATTAACTCTGGGCTCTGACAACTTCAGATTAAGGTTTAAGAGGCAAACAAACACACTTTTCCAAACCTATATGAAATCATTTTTCTGTCTAGGTTGGTTTTACTGAATATATTGTAAGGAGATTATAGCTGATCAATAAGCAGACTTTGGAAATGATCAAATGTGGGAATAATGTAATGAGTGGGCCCTGGCCTTGATTCCTGAGAATCCTTTCATATGAGGCAACATGTTACTATTAAGACTACAGTCTAGGAAAGGTTGTCCAGCTTTCCATTACTCAGACACAGCTTCTCACTTTTGGGGGTCTCTCATCTACTTCTCTGTAAGTATCATGCTCATTATATGTGCCTCAAGCATAGGCCGCATTCGATGCACATACACATATATGTTAACATAATTAAAAATCAGTATTTTGTTTTTACTCTATTTAGAATCTTACTGGTTTACTAAATATTTTTAATGGTCATATTTTATTATTTGTTATTTTATTATTTGTTAAGATAGGCGCTCATACTCTGAGTCTGTCTCATTATCAGATGTGTAGACTTTATGTGGTTTCACCATTTCATATTTGCTGGAGCTGGGAGAGCCAGTCAGGGAAGTGGTCAGGGGCCTGGGGAAAAGGACAGGGACTCAATCTGTCGATACCAAAGCAACAGCCAATGTGTGTTCATATTTTTAAACAGGAACAAGGTTCTCGTGTGTCCCATGAAATCTGCTCCTGTCATGTTGACCCTTTCAGATTCCAAACATGTTGTTCTGCCGGTAGACGATGACTCCGATTTGAACGTGGTGGCTTCTTTTGATAGGCGAGGGGAATATATTTATACAGGAAATGCAAAAGGCAAGGTAAGTTCTGAGCTTAGTGAAAAAAGGCTAGGCATCTGCCTGGCTTGACTCATATTTACTTCTTCTACTTTAAGTTTCTTTTTTCCCTGGAATAATCTCTCAGCTGAAAGGTAGCTAAGTTTTCTTTCATGCCTTAATAATAATTTCTGTACTTTGCATTAGATTATTTGATTTAGGTAAGGATGGAGACAGTATGGCAGCTTATTTTGTAATTCTTCCAGCACTTGGGAAGCTGAGGCAGGAGGGTCCTCCCAACTTTGAGCGTACTCTAAATTAAATACTAAGATCCAGGCTATTTTTGGACTACATAGCAAAGCTTATCTCAAGACACTAAGAGAAAGAAAAAAAAAAAAAAAAAGAACAGAAGGTTCTTGACCAGTAGTAGTAATGAAGAGAATAATATTTAAAAGTCATCAACTAGAACATGCTGATGCAAATGTCTTAATATCTAGTCATGTGAGATCCAGTGTAAACATGCGCACACGTGCACATTAACACAGAGAAACATGATACAATTCAGGCCAGTTTTACTTTAGTACTGAGACTTTCATTTTTTTTTCTGCTGGAAGTGTGAACTTTGGGGGTGGGTAGCACATTGTAGGTGTTTCTTGTAGCCGTTTTTTAAAAATTGTGGTTAAGATGTGTATAACAGCTGTCATTTTGAATTTGACCAGTGTAAGCACTTTATAGAAATGGAATAACACTGTATTTTCACATTTGCAACTGGTATATCTCATACAGCATTGTGTCCTCAAGGAAATTGGTATGCCAGAATTTCTCTTCTTCAAAGTTTAATCGTATTGTATGTATATGCCACATTCTACCTATTTATCTGTCAGTGGGTCCTGGGGTTGTTCCCACTAGTTGGCTGCTGTGAATAGTGTTAAACATCACATTTTCACAGTAGATGGTTACGACTCTAGTTTATTAAAAGAAATAAAACATAATTATCACTTAACAGTGAAATCTAGGACTAGAGATGTTTGAATTTTCACTAGGTCTCTGCACAATTTAAAATCAAGTCAGATTTAATTACTAGGTAGGTAGGTGTCAGAATATTTACTTTTTTATTTTTGTTCTGTAAACTTCAGATCTTGGTCCTAAAAACAGACTCTCAGGATCTTGTTGCCTCCTTCAGAGTAACAACGGGGACAAGTAATACTACAGCCATTAAGTCAATCGAGTTTGCCCGGAAAGGGAGGTGAGTGAGGCCTTGTCTTCCTGTGTGTATGGAGTTTCTGTAACAGGATCTCATTATGCAGCTCACGCTGGCCTAGATCTTGTGGTCCTCCTGCCTCGGCCTCCTGAATGCAAAGATTACAGACTGGCACCACCACACTCAGTGATGTCTTTGATTTTCCTTAGTTTGTTTTTTTTGTTTTGTTTGTTTTAAGTGAATGAAATGCAAATAATAATAATTGCAGTGTGTGTAATTTATAAAATTATTAAAGCTATTAGAATCTCTCACTGTATGGTTCCTGGGTTCATAAGATTCCTCTTGCTGAAGAGTTACATCTTGATGATTGGAAGGTTACCAGTTCCTGTGCAAAAAAGATGTTTAAGTGTTGTTGCTTAGAATCAAAATACCTGGCCATAGCACTGAGTAAAAATTTTAATATTTCACTTATTTATTTTTAGCAGTGCTAGGGACAGAACCCCAGGGCTTCCCACATGCTAGACAAGTGCTCTAAAACTAAGGTACATCTCCAGCCCCAAATATATTTTCAACCTGTCACAGTTAAGATTTTAATTACTGTTGCTGTGATGAAACATCATGAGCAAATGCAACTTGAGGAGGAAAGGGCTTATTTCATCCATAGTCCCCTATGGCAGTTCATCGTCAAAAGCAGTGAGGCAAGAACTCAGCAGGGCAGGCACCCGAAGGCAGACGCAGAGGCCATGCAGGGTGCTGCTTACTGGTTTGCTCCTCATGGCTGGCTTAATCTGCTTTCTTGTGGAACCCAGGACCCCTGCCCAGGGGTGGCACTGCCCACAAAGGACTGGGCCCTCCCCATCAATCACTAATTAAGAAAACGCTCTACAGCCAGATCTGTGGAGCCACCTTTTCAGTTGAGATTTCCTCCTTTCAGATGACTCTAGCTTGTGTGACGTTTACATAAAACTAGCGTGCACATAACCTGAATTGAAGTTATAGAATTCATATTGCAAGTGAACATGCATTTAAAGTGTGCTAACTGGTTTAATTCCAGATATCCCCTAAGTTTGTAAGATGTAGATGGAGTGACAGAAACGAGAGGAAATGGCTTGTTAATCATCTCCCTTCTTTTAGGAGCATCCTTGTGTCTGGGGTACATTCCCCTCAAGAGTGCTTGGTATATCTGTGGATTGAACTTGGGAGTCTCATGCATGTTAGGCAAACAATCTACCACTGAGCCCCAGCCCAGTCACTCCGATTGATGATCAGAGCTGGATTCGCACGACCTATGTGGTAGAAGGAGAGAACTGACTTCCAAGTTGTCTTCTGACCTCCATAGGTGTGCTGGGGCATGTGCATCCCTCCTCAAATAAATAAACATAATTTAAAGGATATACATTTAGCTTGTTGACTTATTAGTAATCATACGGTGTTTGAAACAGACTAGATAAATGCAATATTTAATTGTTGAATGTTATACATTGTGAACTTGTGAATTGAGCAGGCTGACTTCGTGTCAAAGGTCTCTTAGATCTCAGTTAAATTTTAAATTTAGACCGTACTAACCTGAGGTTTGGGGATACACAGGATAAAGCATCAAATCTTGACCGTTGTTAGTTTATTTCCAGTCATCTAGTTGGTCTGTGGTGCTGGTCTAATTAGTAGTGGTAGAAATTGTTAACGGTGACAGGTATCTGACTGACCATAATCTCTCTCCTTTCTGTAGTTGCTTTCTAATTAACACAGCAGATCGGATAATCAGAGTCTATGATGGCAGAGAAATTTTAACATGTGGAAGGGATGGAGAGCCGGAGCCTATGCAGAAACTGCAGGACTTGGTGAATAGGTAGGTATTGTTGCCAGGAGAGGATGGCGACCTTCCCTGGGCTCCGGTTCCAGTTTCTTCTGGGGATGTTCTTTGTCTTTTAGGACCCCATGGAAAAAATGTTGTTTCTCTGGGGATGGGGAATACATAGTGGCGGGCTCTGCCCGGCAGCATGCACTGTATATCTGGGAGAAGAGCATTGGCAACCTGGTGAAGATCTTGCATGGGACCCGAGGGGAACTGCTGCTCGACGTGGCTGTGAGTAAAGCAGTCTATTGCTTTGCTTGCTTTCATACGCTAGAATGGCTGAAATCTGTTCTTACAAACAATTCTTTCTCTTAAATTACGATTTAGTGGCATCCAGTTCGACCCATCATAGCTTCTATTTCTAGTGGAGTGGTGTCTATTTGGGCCCAAAATCAAGTAGTAAGTATTTTTTGGATTGATTTTTCTTTGAAACGAAGTATTTTTATCGAAAATTCTTTATACAGAGTAAGCTAAATACTACTTTAGTTACTTTGTTTTGCATCTAGTTTTGCGGCTTAATTAAGCTCATTATATTTAGTTTCACTTTCAGAGGGACATTCTTAATCCTGAGCTGGTTTCCAACTTTGTTTTCATGCATATACACTTTCTGCAACCTTTTAACATTTATTTGCTTTTTATATTTTCAGCTCAGTTTATTTTATGTTGGTGAACACTTTTAAACTACCTTTGTGAAGTACACTTTAAAAAGATTAAAGGATGTAGTTATTTAGGAAAGAAATGCAGTTAATAACTTGAAATGTTTATATAGGAAATACATCAAGAGAGCAAACACATACCCAAATTTAATCTTAGAGTGCTTAGTCTGTTTCATGTTGAATATAAGTTGTCAGAACGTACGTGGTTACTGATTTTTTTAAGTGGGGACTTACCTGTTCTGTCACAGGAAAATTGGAGTGCATTTGCACCAGATTTCAAAGAGCTGGATGAAAATGTGGAATATGAGGAAAGAGAATCAGAGTTTGATATTGAAGATGAAGATAAGAGTGAGCCTGAGCAAACAGGTAATGCTTCTCAGTTGTAGGAAGTATTTCCAAAAGGGAAAATGATTGTTTTACTTGTGCTGTACCTGCCACCTTTTTTCCTTAAACATATATAGTTTTCACAGTGCTTGCGGGTTGTATTCTAGCTAAGGGTTCCCATATGCTCCACCAATGCTCAAGCAGCTCTTGACATTTCATCTGTATTTCCTGATGAGTCACAGATAATTAAATGAGGCTTTGCATACAGCGCCCTGCAAAGCACAGAGATGTGCTCAGGCTCAGTTAGTTTGTGCCATATCTTCTGTTACGTCTTTGTCAGCTGGAGAACGGTCAAAAGCATGAGCTCTGCTACCAGACAGCTTTGGGCTAAATACTTAAGCTGAACTCCTTCATGTCTAAGGTGGAGTAATGGCAACACCCATGACTTTGCTTCGTAGAGGATAAGTGAACTAATTTCATATAAAGCACTTAGTATCTGCCCAGCTTGTAAGAAGAACCCCAGAGTCTTCTGTCAGTCATTATTCTTTTAATCTCATCTTCCAAATTTCTGAATAGGAACGCCTTGAAAATAAAGATCTGACATTTTTGTTACTGTGTGGAGACAGGAGTCTCACTATGTAGCACAAACTCCCATACTTTCTGTACTGGCCTTCCCAAAGCTGAGAATATATGTTTGCATACACACTTTTCTTGAGATTTGTTCTTATTATATGCAGAACTTTGCACATAGTAAGGGTGTGTGTGTGTGTGTGTGAGAGAGAGAGAGAGAGAGAGAGAGAGAGAGAGAGAGAGAGAGAGAGAGAGAGAGAGAGAGAGAGAGAGAGAGCGCTATGCCTCCTGGCACTGTAATTAATGGCCAGATCTTTGGCACCTGGACCACTTCCTGGTGCTAGGAATCAGGATTAAAGTTAGATCTTTCCAGCTTAAAAACTACTCCACATTTGGTTTTAGGTAACTTACGTGTCTTGTGGGTTTTTGGAATACCTCCAGGGATACAAAGTATTGTAGATAGCTTTGTGAACCTTTTTAGTGGCATGTAAGCCAGCCACTCTGTTTGTCGTCAAGCACAGTGCATATTATTTTACTGTATTATGTTGAAATGATCTGTCTATTTCCTGCGTAGACTGAGACTTTTACTGAAGAGCCGTTCCCAATTTTCTTGGTTGTCACTATTTCCAATATCAATATCTACTAGGAGTTTAGCCCCTGTTGTTAAGTAATAGAGAAAAATGAACAATTGGGTTATTCTCAGGCAAAAAGCAGATTTCCATTTGTTTTCAAACTTCTCCCATGTCTTCCCTACAGGGGCTGATGCTGCTGAAGACGAGGAAGTGGATGTCACCAGCGTGGATCCCATCGCAGCCTTCTGTAGCAGGTGAGTGGCTTGGAAGGCTGAGTATAGTAGTGGGAATGGCAAACAGTGCTTTGCTGAACAAAAGGTGATATCTATTTTAAGAAGCTGAAGTGATAGCCCTCACCTTTAATCCCAGCACTTGGGAGGCAGAGGCAGGTGAATCCCTTGAGTTGTTCGAGACCAGCCTGGTCTACAGATGGAATTCCAAGACAGCCAGGACTACACAGAGAAACCCTAGCTCAGGGACAAAAAATAAAGCTGCAGTAATGACCTTTGTCTATTTGTGGTTATGATTTCCCTATCCTCTTCCCAGTTTCTTTCCTTCATCTTGGCTTTCTCAAAGCCCAGCTCTGTAAGTGTGCTTAATGTAGGCGCTTGAGGAAAGGCTGACAGGCTTGTGGTTTAAGCAACTGTCTCTTTTTTCCAATCCCTTGTTTGACCCTGTTCCGAATAGCGATGAAGAGCTGGAAGATTCAAAGGCTCTGTTGTATTTACCCATTGCCCCTGAGGTAGAAGACCCTGAAGAAAACCCATATGGGCCCCCACCCGATGCAGTCCCAACCTCCTTGATGGATGAAGGGGCTAGTTCAGAGAAGAAGAGGCAGTCTTCAGCAGACGGGTCCCAGCCACCAAAGAAGAAACCTAAGACCACCAATATAGACCTCCAGGGAGTGCCGAATGACGGTAGGGCTGCCTCTCTATTCGCGCCTGTTGGAATTTACTTTAAAGGACTTTCCCCTGAATGTTTGACTACACTGCTTTACAGTTCTGTGGTGACTGCATTTGTGTTTGTTTGCTTTAAAATGGGGACATTCTGCCCTCCAGTACTTTGCCTAACATGGCATACTTTGTCTTTTGATGCATGACTTAGAGTTTGTTTCCTTGAACTGCCTTCCTGCTTTCACAGGGGGTGGGGCTGGAAGCTTTTGCTACCATGTGTTGCAGTGATTTGCTAGGGTTGGGGTAGTGTTACCAGTAAACATCTTCCATTCTTTTTTCTTAGAGCTGACAGTAGGTCAGTTAATTATACAACTGTATGGCCTCTGATTGTATACTCTATTTCAAGCACCACTGAGTAGGTTCTATACCACAGGTCACAGTGACATCAACCCTGCAAGAACTTCATTGTTCTTGCTTTACAAAGGGGAAAAGTTGAGCTGAAGCCTTAACTTGTTCAAATTCTCACAGAAAACAGTAGAGACAGAACTCTTGCCCAAGCCTGTTCATTTATTTTCTGATCCCTTATGCCTGTGCTGTGTGTTCGTTGACTTAGAATGAGTGGGTATTTTAACTGTTTTTCAATTTGGAGTTGCTATGGTTTGCTATAAACCATATAGACTGTGTGTGCCTTTTGGTCTAGCAAGTAGTTGTCAATTTAGTAGTCATTCTTTTGTAGTTTTAAAAATAGTAGTGCATTCTTTTTTCTCTTAGGTTAGTGATGTGGGCCATAAAAAGCAGTGGTCTTTGCATTCAAAGGTCTGGTTGGGATGTGGGACCAGTGTGGAGTGGACTTTTTCTCATGGGTTTTCCTCCTGCAGAAGTCCATCCACTACTGGGTGTGAAGGGGGATGGCAAATCCAAGAAGAAGCAAGCAGGCCGGCCTAAAGGATCAAAAGGTAAAGAGAAAGATTCTCCATTTAAACCGAAACTCTACAAAGGGGACAGAGGTTTACCTCTGGAAGGACCAACGAAGGGTAGAGTACAGGCGGAACTCAGCCAGCCCTTGGCAGGTAAGGACACATTGGGAGCACTGTCTGGCTTGCTTTGTGGCCTTGCTTTGTACAGCTCCTGACTTCCTTTAACTGCAGCGGGATTTCCCTCCCCTTCCTTCCTTTTCCCCAGCACCAAGTAATCTTTGGATTTTAAGCTGCTAAGGGCAAGCTAAACCAAAATTGGCTTGATTCATTGGCTGTCAGCCTTGGTTCCATAAATAGATTACAAGGGTTCTACGTTCTACAGATACATACAGAGTATTACGTGAGTGTTTTTCTGGGGAGGAGCCTCTACTTTCCATTAGATTCCTATAGGAAAATAAGTGATTCAAAACGATATGAGCCTCCAGTTAATATATTTCTTAGACTGTATCTGCCCTAGGTGTTTAGTTTTAAAATTTTCATTTGTGGATGGTCTGTAGTTTGTTTTTATTTTTGCCTCAGACAACTAGCCAGAAATGTAAGCTAAGCTGGTTTAATGAAAACCTGACTATTAAATATCAGTATCTTCATATCATTCGGATGCTCCAAGTAATGATGTTCTTTCTCGACAATCCAGAGAAGTTTTTATCAATACCATATGTTAAGAGAAAACAGGCTTTGAGGTTTCTCCTAGTATCTGAAAATAGGAGGAAATTTGCAAAAAAGACACAGTATGGCTTCCTAACATCTAAGTGTCCTTTTACACATAACATATAACTGAGGGAGTTTTATCAAGGAATGAAAATTCCTAGAAAATACCTGTGAACCAGTTAAGTGGTGTTTGTTTGAAAACTAGCCATCAAGTTAGTGCTTATCTCCATTCAAATGTCCTTGGGATTTGAAAGCTTGTATCTATCTATTATACTGCTTACACACACACACACACACACACACACACACACACACACACACACACACACACACACACACACACACGAATGCAGTGCTTTTGTTAATATAATGCTTTGTTTTTTGTGGCTAATTGACACATGATAGACAAAATGTCAGTGATTATATTTAGTTTTTTCCCCTCCACTTTAAAAATTAATATAAATATGTTAATCCATATATAATAAATAGTAGAATGCAAAGCAGGATTCCTTCTTCAGTTTGTACCTTATACTATTTAATTGTTGTCTATAAATAGGAATTATTTTCTATAGAGAAACTGAAAAACGGACAAGAGTCATTAGTCCCCTAAGTTTTCTAGATCTAGGCCTGAGTTTTTCATGCTGAGACACCCTGCCATTGAGTAGGGGAGTCCCCTGCAGCAGAGGTTAGTATAGCACTCAGTAAGCAGCCCCTGCCTCCGTACTGAGTCTATGATGTGTGTAGATAAAGAGCCAGGGGCAAAACAACAGGTCAGCAATTGACTGCAGGTGAGCGGTTGGTGGACTGCCAGCAGATGCAGTCTGTTGTAGCTCACGTGCATTTGCTGTGAGAAACCCAACTGGAAGTCTGAGTAGATTTTGCTGTGCTGCCGTAAAAGTCCCGCTCCTTTTAGCACGATTTAAAGTGTGGCCAGATACATAAAACCAATTAAAACACCTGAAGACATAGCCTCCATGGCTTCCGCATAGATCAGGCTGGCCTGGAACTCATAGAGATCTTCCTGCCTCTGTCTCCAGAGTTGTGGGATTAAAGGTGTGTGCAGCCATGCCTGTGTCTTTCCCCCACCCCAGTGAGACCCATCCTTGGGATCTCTGTGTATGGCTTAATAGATCAGCATGTGCCTAGTGCTCTGTGTTTCAGCTGTGCCACCAGAAAACAAAACAGAACACTATTAGTTTAAGTTAATCTTGGGCTTTTCAGTAGGAAGCATATACAGTAAATAGTAAATACACCACTGCAGAAGTTTAAAATCATCTTTCTCAAAAATAGAAAAATTCACAATTTCAATTTTGATCAATATGTTTAGCCACAATAACATCTAAATGAGAACCAAGATGAAAATGTTGGAAAGTTTGCTCAGTCCTGGAGAATGAACGTATTATTCCTCAAATTCATTAGTATTATTATCTTAGTGGCAAAACGAATTTGTAGCGAAATTTTGAACTGTATGTGAAATGCACACGGGTTATTTATGCAGGCTAGCATTTCAACCTGTTCCAGTAAGAGTAGGTGCCTGTGTAGGGTCTTTGAAGATGACCCATGTTGTCTAGCCTCAGGCTTGAAGGAAGTGCTGACAAATCAAGGCGGCCTGTCTTTAGTAGCCAGGGACTTCATGCTGGCTTTTGTTTTCTAATTACTTGGAGTGCTGAAGTGGGTCAGCCTTAAAGGGAGGCAACTGTTTTAAAGTGAGGCCCTTGGGGACTAGAGAACTTGTCCCTGGTGGGTGAGAGGAAGGGTGCGTTGTCTACGAGGCTCAGCAGCTCGAGCCCTGCAGCAGCTCCTCAGGATTGCATGCCGCGAGTGCCTGTCCATGCAGCTGTGTCCTCCTTCCTGCATTCTCCTTCCTTCTCTGTCCTTGGTTCATTCATCTTTTCCTGGATGGAAATCTCCAGAACAGATTAAATAATACCTCAGTGCTAAGGAGCAGGATCATTAGCAAAACTGGAGCATGGATCTTAAGGCGTGATTCCAAGACCATCAGAGGGTTGCCTGTGGCTTTACTGACAGGTCAGTGCAGCTTGGAGCTTTGTGAGTGGTGACATGGAATGTCCCAGATAATTCCAGAATTATCGTGTCTGGGTAAACTATCATATTTTCTGTGTGGGGTCCTTCGGTTGAGGTAAGGGCTTCCTTCATTCAGGGGCTCCCTAGTTTTTGGAGGGTCCTGAGCAAGCCAAAACTGGACCTGCTCTTGATTTCCTTGTGGCCCTCCTGAGGCCTCTGAGGAAACTGGTATTTTCACGAATAACTCATGTTGTTTGGTACCTCAGAGATTTTTCAATCAAAGATAGTATGTAGCCATTGTTTTCTACCAGATATTAAGAAATAAAAGTCATCCAGGATGCTTTTAGCAGAGATTTCTTTGAAAATTAGCCCATAGTTTGGGGATGTAGGTCAGTGTTAGAATTTGCCTAGCATGTGCAAGGACCTGAGTTCTATTCTCTGCACTGCAGAAACAAACCAGTCTACTCTGAGGTTTAAGTTCAAGGTTCCTTTCTGTGGATTCCCTTTAATTGGACAACTTTTGCATTAGTGTCAATTTTTTGAAGGCAGAATTGTAGGAGTAAGCTGTTTATTAATGTGTGCAACTGGCCAATTAGTGAAGAATCCATTCTGTGAACTTTAATTGTTCTACCAAAAATCTGCCGTTATTTGCTGTATGTTACAACAGGAGATTGCAGATTTCAGGGGAAATGGGAAGGCAAATAGACCACTGTTAATCTAGAATCTGGGGCTACTAAAAATTCTTTGATGTCACACAGCTCATAAGTGTTGAATAGCATTCGATTCTGTGTGGAGGGAAGCCTGGTTAGGGTAACTCTGAGTTGAGGGCTCTCCAGGGACAGGCCTGCTGGCGCCATCTGTCTGACACCTCTGTTTCTCTTTCCTTAGCTGCATTTCTAAGCTTGTGGTGAGGGCACAAGCTGTGTTGTTTTCCTTGTTACCCAAGACCTAGGCTTCCTCAGCAGCAAACTCCATCAGCCAAGGCCACAAAGGACGGGTTGTCACACATATAATCTCCCCTCCCCCTGTGGTAGACACCAGTGGCTGATGTCTGTTGAAGGACACCATGCAGAGTGCCCTACCTTGGACCACTCTGCTTCATTGCCTTCTGGGGCTCCACCCTTCGAATCACTTATCAACCTTGGTTTTAAATGCCCAGGAGTGAGATGTTCATTTGTGCCCCACCTCCTCCTCCCTGTCTGTTTTAGAAATACGTTGTCACTCAAAGGCTTATTTACGGATGCCTAGCTGGATATTATGTTGGGATGTTCTCTTTGGCCATCCTGAATTAGGCTTCTACTGGGAGAGACCAAAAATAGTTATTCATCTTAAGCTAAATTTTTCTTAATATTACACTGCTGGAGATTTCCTGAATGATGCAAATAATATTGTTTCCATGGGCCAAATGCTGCAGGCCTTTGTAGAGCTTTTTTCTTGTGTATTACTTTGCTAATAGTATTGCTTGTATTTTAGGTGGTTGTCTAATGCCTCAGAAAGCCTGTATGTGTAAATAAATATGCACGCACATCTTTCCTAAGAATGGGGGTGGTGTAGAAATGTCAACTGTTTTGTACAGTAGAGGGTGTTCATTCATCGTCTTGGGTACCTATTATTAAAAGTGTCAACTTGTGATCAGATCACTTTTTCCATCATGATTAGTGGTTAAAATAAAATGGTGGTGCTGTGCTAATTTGTAAACTGAAAACTCAGTTGGTCGGGTTCCTATGGGGGCAGTCAGTGAGACCAACCTGAAAGAAGGAAGTGAACTGAGTCTAGTAGACTGTTCTGTTCTGTTTCCTGTTGAAGGAGATATGAAAAATGAGTTTTCCAAATACAAACAACTCTTTTGAAGTCACAGTTTTACTTTTAAGAGTACAGCGTCCAGTAGAGAGCTTCTATGTGTCTTGTCCTCGGTTCAGTCTATTCTCAGCAAATGTGTTTTTATTGTCAGTTTTCATTGTTATTAGAACCTCATTTTAAAAATAACGTTCAAAGCAACTTTGTGAGTGAATGCTTTTCTTCCTTTACTTACACAATGAATGTCCACCGTCTCACAACTCCAGCCGTCGTGTAACCCTCATTTAAATTCCATCCAGGAGGCTTTTCTTCACCTTGTTCTCTTTTTGTACTTCCTAGTTAATATTTCACAGCAGCCTATTTAAGATGCCCCTCTGAAGTTGAGCAGCTTCTGTGGAGTCATCAGGGAAGTGCTTATTTGATCTTACTATTTAGGTTTTATTCACTTACCAGTTCTTGGTGCATAGACACGCAGATAGAAACGGTGCAAGCTGATGAAAATGTCACTTGAGGAGCAGTGGAGCTTGCACAGGGATGTGTCGTTCACTGTTCGTCTCACTGATTAGTCTAAGATATAAGTTAATTTGGTCTGTCGTGATCGCCCGAGAACCTGGTTGCAGCCTAGCGGTTGGGTAGAGGCTCCCTCTTACACTCCCTGCACACACATCGGCAATACTGAACAGTCTTAGGCGGGGGTTTGGGTTTAGATGGGTGGATGCTTCGATGAAGAATGACGGGGAAGCTGGGTTCTGTCCTTTTCTTCAAAGGGGACATTCTTGGTCCATGTGTGCCCGTGATCCTAAGGGGAACTTTGTGTCTCATCTCTTTAGCAGGAGGGGCAATCTCAGAACTGCTATGAAGACGGCGGGACTCTTCGTTCTCACGTTGTCGCCAGGTAGCCTTGGGACAGTGTGGCCGGTCATTTGAGACTGGCTTTAATTGAAAGCAAAGGCCTCTACCTCCCACCCAGGAGGTGGAGGGAGTGGATTTTATGTTTGAAGAAAGAAGTTAATTATGGAAGAAGAGCACAGGTCCCTGCCTTCCCTTTCAAGCATACGTCCAAATAGGCTCTCAGGAATGAGGATGCGTGAAGACGTCAGGAGATCTGACTCGCTTCAACTTCACACTTGGTTGTGTTCTGGTGAAGAATGCCCAGGTTTTGTTCACCTAACTGTTGAAGTCACATCCTTTGGACATGTTTTTCCCATCTCCCGTTGCCTTCCATCCTCAGTGCATGTCCTTGAGTGACTTTTTTTTCTGAAATTTTGCTACCAGTATCCTAGGGAAACCAATGCATTTTCTGTTTCTTTCATTCATAGCCTCCCTCCCCTCCCAGCTGCTTCCTGTGTTTCTATATTGTGTATAAAGGTTGGACAGAGAAGCGAGAGCTTGGAACATTTCAAATTGGCAAAAAAGGAGGGAAGATAGGAGGGGCCTGTCACTCTGTCTTACCACCTTTTCCTCGATAGGCTGGCTGGGCTCCAGAGAAGCTGGGATTTCCCTTGCATTGCATGTTTCCCCATATCAGGTGTGTTTGAATAATCATGGTTTTTGGGTATGATTAGTTTTATCCATCTCCAGCTAAGAATCATCAACACTTTGTGTATTACTGCGCCTGTACTGACTTCCAGAGTTAGAAACAAAGCAAGGTGTTTTCTCCACAAGCTTCTGTATCATGGGGTTGGGGCACCTGTGCGAGGACTGACTGACGTGAGCCCCAGAATCAAAGCAGCAGCAGCTTGCTTCAAATCAAAGATCAGGTTCCTGTGTTAAATCACTGCCTGTGGAGACCCCCACCAGCCATAGTGCATCTCCTCCTGGAGCCAGGCCCCTGTGTTTTCACTCACTTCCTTTCTGTGAAAGGTTGCTTAGCTTTTTTTACCCCTCCCCTTCTCACCCTGGCTTTCTCTGCATTTGCTGTTATAGCAAATTGGATGGATGTGTACAATAAGTGTTTGAAATTTTCTGAAAATCCAAAGTCTGGGAGGCAAGTGTGGGAAGGGGTCGTTAGTAATGTCTCTGGCAATAGCTTTTGGCTTGCCCTGGGGTCTTACTTTCTCTGCATTGAAAAGAGGCTTAAATACTATGCTAATTGTGAAATCTCTATCAGTTGGCGGAGGCTCCTTCAGATAGCCAAACCCATTGATTACTTTATATTGTGGGGTGGAGGTGAGAGTGGGCGCTGCAGGGAGTCTCCAGAGTCATAGCTGGTGCTGCTTCCTCAGCTGCGGTTGGTAAGTGGCTCACGGGACATGTTTTTATTTGTAGATACTATAGCCATGTCATATCTCTCTGTACAGTACCCAGCGGTAGTGTGCAAACTGACACAGGGGCTCTGCCTTTCCCACGCGGAGAGGCTTGATTCCTCTGTCTGGATGCAAAACCTGTGTCCATCTCCATTAACTGGCTACTGAGGAAATCAGCTCAGGCCCTGCCAGACTGTCTCTGGCAGCAGCTCCTAATAATTATTTATGCTTTTGGAGTTTTTTGTCAGCTTCTAAAACCTTCCATCCACTTTCAGCTAGGGTTTTTTGATTTGTGTAATATATGTATATTCTCCCCTTTCTTTTCCTTGTCTGCCCTGCCTCCCCATTTGTTTCTTAAAATGTTCAGTAGTTTTGTACAAGATGAGACTTAGCCTTGGGTACTTCTTGCTAAAGCTTTAATGCTCTGTAAATAAAATGGGATGTTTATTAAACCACAAGTATAGGTGTGTGTTTGTAAACTGCCTGCTTCGGGAACTCAGCAGCCACTTGGTTTTGGTACAATAGAAGTTATGTGTGGAGTTTAGATCTTTCTCTGCTCATTTGGCTCTGGAAAGGTCAGGTAGCTTGGATTTCTTCCTTTGTACAAACTAGAAATAATGACTTAAGCTAAAAGTTGGTGTTAAAAAAGGGGAGGGCTGGGTCATCTAGGAATCCCCATATTCCTTAACTCAATATAAACTTTGAAGAGGCCGCAGTGCTAAGCATCGGAGGAGGTTACGGTAATGCTTCCTACAAGTTCCGGCCTTCCAAGGATCTTTGTTAGTCATTTTCTCTGATTAATAACTTTAACATCCATAAAGTGCAGAGGTTCTCAACCTTCCTGATGTTGCGACCCTTTAATACAGTTCCTCATGGTGTGACCCCAACCATAAAATTATTTTCACTGCTACTTCCTAACTGTAATTTCGCTACTGTTGTGAACCATAGTGTAAACGTCTGATATTCCGTATATCCCGTATGTGACCTGATGAAAGGGTCATGTGGCTCTCAAAGGGCCTGTGACCCACAGGCAGAGATCTGCTGCTACTGTGGAACAGTCTCAATGAAAACCAAAAGGGTCTGCTTACGGATCTTCCGTCTTGTCACTAAGAACCCCTCTTTATCATCATAGCTGCTTCATAGCAACCTTGGCTGCTGTAAACAAAGACCCTCTGTTCTGTTCCTTGGAAGAGAGAGTACCTGGAACGAGACAGGGGCTGCCTCTGCCATAGCCTCACTTGCTTCCTAGAAACGGTGTGTTGGACTAAATTTTCACACACACACGCACACACACTCACACACACTTACACACACACTCACACACTTACACTCACACACACTTACACACACTCACACACACTCACACTCACACACACTCATACTCACTCACACTCACTCACACTTACACACACTCACACACACTTACACACACTCACACACACACACACACACACACACACACACACACACACACACACACACACACTTTAGTGTCTCTAATTCCTGTGAAAATGCCCCGGAACGTCTGACCTTCGTGAGTGCTGGGATAGGGGATATGTTGCCACACCCAGTTTGTATGGCGCTAGGGATCCACCTAGAGCATCATGTGCGGAAGGCGAGCGCTCTGCCAGCACTTCCTCACTCCACTGAGCTTTTTCTTTTCTTTTGAGACAGGTCTCATCATGTAGCCCAGGCTGGCCTTGAATTTCCCAGCAGCCCTGCCTCCACCTCCAGGTGTTGTCAGCACACCTTGCTTTCCACTTCTTCAGAAGTCTTTACAGATGAGGGTGGGTGGCACTGGGACTGTGTTTTCAGGCGTTCAAAGGGGCCTCCTGAGCCTAGACAGGGAGCTCAGTTTGCAAAGGGAGACAAACAGAAATGGGAGGCCACTGACTCTACTCCACAGCTACCTTCTTGCTTTTTCGAGACAGGGTTTCTCTGTGGCTTTGGAGCCTGTCCTGGAACTCGCTCTGTAGACCAGGCCGACCTCGAACTCACAGAGATCCTCCCGCCTCTGCCTCCTGAGTGCTAGGATTAAAGGCATGCGCCACCAAGGCCCAGCCAGAGTTATCTTTTTAATGGATGTGGTTTAGGAACATTCAAGGAATGAATTCAAGGTATTCAAATCACCATTGCAACCCAGTCCCACCTCACCCCTTCCTTAATTCTGGTTTTTCTATTGGTCAGGTGTAGTGTGGGAATTGGGGACTCTTCCACAGTTTGAGGGGAGGGGGAGAGTTAACTCATGCATTTACTGCAGCCTCCGAGGCCTTTCCCTTCTTCTTAAGCCTGTGGGTTTCAATTCATTAGGAGGAGGAGCCAAGAATGACGCCTGTGAAGATGCCTCTGGCAAACGTAGTCAAACATCAGTAGTGTTTTTTTTTTTTCTTCTGCCTGTGGCCTCGCCTGAGAATAAGGACTGCAATTCATGTGTGCACGTGTCTTTTTGCTGACAGCTATGCATCATAGTCTCTCAGTGCCAAGGGAATTCCAAGCTGGAGGATCTGTTAGAGAGCGATAGAGCGCCCGCCTGGAATGCCTGCTGGTAAAGTGCCTACTGGGACATGAAGACGGGGGCCACCGTTTTTATCCTTGGGAGCCTGGCCTTGGTAGTCCGCTTGCCTTTGGTGTTGACGACACCTAAAACGCTGGCCATCCCCAAGAAGCTCCAACAAGCTGTGGGGAGAGTCCTGGTCAATGCCACAACGTGCAGTGTTACGTGCGGCCTCGGCTACAAGGAAGAGACGGTCTGCCGGGTGGGTCCTGATGGAGTGAGGAGGGAGTGCAGGTCCCAGCGCGTGGAGTGCCTGACCAACTGGATCTGTGGGATGCTGCACTTCACCGCCGTGCATGGGCAGGAGATGGAGCTGAGCTGCCTCAGCCCAGACATCCTAGAGGCGGGACAAGAAGCGTTCCGCTTCACCTGGAAGCTGGCTCGCGGCATCATCTCCACCAACGACGAGGTCTTCAAACCCTTCCGAGCCAACTCCCACTTTCTGCGATTCAAGCCGGCCTACGAGTATGACTCCGGGACATACCGGTGCGACGTACAGCAGCTAAAAAACCTGAGGTTTGTCAAGAGGCTCTACTTTGGACTGAGGGTCCTTCCTCCGAATGTGGTAAACCTGAATTTCCACCAGTCCCTCACCGAGGACCAGAAGTTGGTAGACGAGGGCTGGGAAATTAATCTAGACAACCATTCCAAGCCTCACCTCCCTAAGTGGCAAAAGAAGGTGGCGTCAGCCCTGGGCATAGGGATTGCTGTTGGAGCCGTCAGTGGCTTGCTGGTGAGCGTTGCTGTGCACACCGTGCTGAGGGAGGATGATGACAACGGCAGCCTTAGCAGCTGAGAGGTCCCTTACACCGGGAGCCGGCCCGTACGTGAGTGTCCTGTCCCTCTGACAGTGAAGTAGCAAGAAAGGGCTCCGACAGGCAGAGGTTGGCTAGGAGGCTTGGAGGATGCACCCTCACCCCCTGTGCTGCTGTTCCGGGCTGCAGTACCCATCACTGCCTTCTGTTTTCTCATTCCGGGTGCTCAGGAAACCCACTCACCGTGGCCTCGCTTCTGTCCCTAGGGGAGCTGTGTCTTCCAAGCTTGCTGCTTTCTCTATGTGCTTTACGGCGTGTGTGCCGCTCACCTCCATTCTCCATCTCTGGGCGGCGCGTACGGACCAGAGCGCACTAGTAGCAGTTTGGGTGGAAACTTTTATTTTTGTTCAATAAAGAGAACTCACAGTAATTGTGTGGCAACCTATCCCTTTGTTATTTTATGTGAAGTTTCTCACGCGTTGGGGCTGCCCTGGCTGGCCTGGTTCTCATTTCCCTTGGGTTTCCCGGAGCATGCCTTGGACAGACTGCTTCCTATGGGCTGCACGCCTGTATGTTGTAAAGGTGAGCGACAGCACCCGACTCGGCTGATAGTCCTAGTGTGAATAGGTTCCCCGTGCTCCCTGGAGGACCCTCTGAGCTCAGCATCAAATAGAATGTCCTGGCAAACCGCGGACTCCCGGTCATTGCCAACCGCCCTCTGACTTGCTCGCCTTTGGGCACTGTCTGTACCTGGGGTTCCTGTTTTGGAAAGATCAAGGGCACTAGTTTCTTACAGCCACTGAGATCCCCAAGGGAGGACTGATGCCTACATTTCCCCTTAGGACATCCACTCGGAGGCCCTTGGCTAATGGAACCCTAGGAGAAAAGGCTCTTGGGCGCCAGCTGAGAGCAGGCTAGCATTTCCCCTCACCTTTCTCTAGCTGCGGGTGGGCGTAGCCGCCCTGAGGGCCACACACTCCTATCTGTGCAGGAGTCAGTCGGATGGCTCTGAGCACTAAACATTCCGAGCCCCAACCCCGGGACACCGATTCAGTTCAAATCCTGACCAAAGAATCACTAGTGTTTCCTCCTTACTTTTTACAGCCTAGTGACTGCCTGTGTGGGATACATTTCTCTTGTAATAAAACACCACGAAAAAGACAACTTACAGGAAAAGTTTATTTGGGGTTTACCGTTCATGGGGGACAGAGTCCATGACAGTAGAAGTCGCTGACATCTCATATCTCAAGCCTCAAGCAGGAGGCAGAGAGAGGTAAACCTCAAAGCCTCCTCCCAGTGGCATACTTCCTCTAGCAAGGTCATGCCTATCCTTTCCAAATAGGAACCAAGCACCAAAATGCTTTAGACATACGGGGAACATCTCATTCAAACTGTCACACCATCCATAGACTCCACCCAGGTTCATCAATTGATAAGATTACATTGGTGATTTTGTGAAATCATTTGAGAACTAGACAGAAACGTGCCGTGTGTGTGTGTGTGTGTGTGTGTGTGTGTGTGTGTGTGTGTGTGTGTGTGTGTGTGTGTGTGGTGTAGTGGCCAGAGGTCAGCCTTGGTTCTTCAGTAGGCATCCACTGGGTTTTTATTTTTGAGACAAGGTCTTTTTTGGAGACACGGGGCTCAGCGATAGGAGGCTGGCTAACACCGAGCTATAGGGATCCACCTGTCTCTGCCTCCCCAGTGCCAGGATAACAAGTGTGCATCTCCATGCACAGCTTTTCATGCCTTCGGAGCCTCAGGCCTATGCAGCAGACACTTTGCCTCCTGCATAGCCAAGTGCCTATATCTGTCACACCCAAGAAAACCAGCAGCTGCCGGCGCCACATCCTGCTTCTGTTCAGTTTTCGTTTTCAAAACCCTTCATGAGGAATGACTTCAGCATTTCGAGAAGAGCCCTACTCAGATACATAGATATTTACTGTGTCACACCAGGAGGCTGAGGTGTTACCACCCTGTTTGTCACCTCAGAAACAGTGAGTTCCACAAGAACAGGGTTCCTTCCTCAGGAAAACGGACACAGCATCGTAGTGTGCTGTCCTACTCACTTGACACTGGAATCAAGCCAGGGATATATCCCTGTGCATGCTCACCTGCAATGGAGTCTGCTGTGTTCATGATGTGAGTGTCAAGCTTTAGTCCACCCTGATTGAACAACAGAGACAACAGTCACCCCCTTACCAGTTGGGGGTCATTAATTCCTTCATTTGTCCCAAAGGACTTTCCTTGGGGACAGGAGAGTCAACACTTGAAATGTTTTGAGATCAGGGGACCTGGAAGTGGCTCTGTCCCCCTCCAGTAAGTTGACCAGTCCCCCACCCCCTAGTATGTGGACCACCAGCGTTGGGTAAAAGCTGCTCAGGCTAGCTGAATGCCAATTGCACTCTGCTGCACGTCGCCTGGCCTGTGTTTTCCCTGGGGTTAGGGGAAGCAGTTTGTGTGGTGTGCAGCTCCCTCGGAGTTGGGCACGTGAGAGGTGGCTGTGATTGCACAGCAGGCCCAGGAGGCAACGCTTTAGTAACACGGTAAGGATCGTAGCTGCTCCCAGCTGCCTGGGCAGGTTGAAAAACATCTTTATTAAGAACTGCTTGCTATCAGAGTCAACAAATAACTATTACAGTAGTGAACAGTGGGCTGGGGCGGAGGGGCTGCATTTGAACAGGAACTCATCAGTGGGTCCGATGAAACCCTGACATCAGAGCTGTACAGATCCAGGCTCCGATCTGGAGGTATCTGGTGCCAAGGCAGGTTGAGTGTCGTCTCTAGAGAAGCCATGGGCTGTAGGCCTCTGAGGTGTCCTGGACTCTGGACAAAGCTGTGTGACCCATTCAGTTCCTCTCCAGGTTTTCTTTAATGCCCTGCTTTCTCAAAGCCTGTGACCATATGTACAGGTTCACGAGGTACAAGCCCACCCTCCCCACCCCGCAGCTAACAGCACAGTTCCCAGTGAGCTTCTTGAGGTCCTTTAGGGTCCCTCTTAATTCCACCTGGAGATCCCTCACCAGGTCTGGTCTCAGCTAGCAAGACAGAACACCACACTTGAACTAGTAATAGTTAGGAGAACACTGCTGTCCCCCTGGCATGCAGGAGCCCTATTGGCTATTTGTCACGAGGAAAAGAAAAGGTACCTCGGTGGCTGGGAAAGGCGTGAAGGGAGGAAAAGCCTCACTAGCCACACTGAGCTCTTGGCCAGAGCACAGGTGAGAATGGCTTTTGGGGCTGCAGACGGGCAGCGGTCCCCGGGAAGGCACTAGTGTATAAGGACTGCTCTGTGGTGGGCCATTCCCTCTGATGGCTTTCTTTAAGCTGTAGGGACCATAGCAGACGGCACCTCTAAGGCTTTCCTGTGTTAGGCATTTTGATTCTTAACATCTGAGCTGCAGAAGGACTCAGCACCCCCCACCCCTCAAGTCAGAGCTCCAACCATCGAAGATCCTGCAAGAACGCTCAAGAGTTCTCCAAAGCTTACTCAAAAGAAGCCCCTTCCTCATTCCTCAAGACTTTTCTGACCTTGGCTTCATTCTGTTCTTCGTCAAGCCTTTCTTCCCTGCCCCATAGCCTTCCTGCCCCCGCCCAGTGCTGGGGTCACCTGCTACCCTAGACAGCAAAACTGCTCTCATCCGCACCATCAGATGGCAAGGAGATAGCTCCGTGGTGACCTGTGTCCTTGTATGAACAGAACAGAGAGCATGTCCTGGCCCCTGAAGTAATAGCAGGCAGCTCTGTCCCTAGCCCTTAAGGACATTCTTGCCCGCTAAGCCCAAGCAGAGTACTTGTTTATGGCTGGCTGTCCCTTTTACCTCTTGTGGATTAATGTGCGTGGATGGAATCTCTTAACAGTCGTGAGCATAGCAGGAGCCATTCCTCCAGCTTCCCCAGCCTGTAAAATCAGGAGGACCCTTGGCCAGGAAGGGTCTCTGAGAAGCCATTTAATCCAGCCCTCTTTTCTAAGCCAGTTAGGGCCCATGTTTCCTCAATAAGAGTCTTTTCCATGCACAAGCTCACATGTTGGTGAGTCACCTGTGGTTTCGTTACACCGTAGCTAACACTCCGCCTCAAGTCCCAGGGTTCAAGACCCCCCCAAACAAATTCCACCTGCACAGGGCAAAGGTTTCCCTCTTCCTGGGTCTGCCGGCAGCCTGCCTGCTTTTCCCGGACCTTGAGAGAAGAAAAGCTTAGGGGCTGCAGCCTCCCATCTCCCTAGCTAGACCAGCTCACCTTGGATAGCCGAGAAGTGTCCCTCCAACAGCCCAAGGCGGTGAGAAATCGGTGACTGTTGGGAGGTTTCTTTCAGCTGCCCCTTTGTAGGCTTAGCTGGGCCTTTCAGGGCTCAGCCCCAGCCAAATCTCCGCCAGCATGGGGTGGAGAGGAAAGCTAGAGTACCGCTAGGCCCCCCTGAGGGATGCCATGGCCGAGCCCCTGGCATCCCTGCCTGTGAGGTGCAGGAGCAGGAGAGGGAAAAGCTCCAGGAAAGCAGTCTCTAGCTACGGGAAGGTTTGGAGCGGTAGGGAGAAGGAGCGTAAGTGTGCATCTTTAAAAAAAATTGTAGTGGGTAAATACTAACATAAACCTGCCCAGGAAAACGGAGCAGAGCTTAAAGTTTAAAAAACCGTAACAAAATAGACCTCTAACTGTAAACTAGAGAGATGGCCGTGGGCAGCGGGGGACCAGCAGGGCCAATGCCTCTTGTCCTGCTGCTCCTGTGGGCCTAGGGTGTGGACTCTGGGGTTTCCTGGCCGTGCTGCCACGGGGTCCTGGTCTCGGGAACTCTGCCCTTGCTTTGGCCTCTTTTCTTGGAGCAAGGATGAGGGCCTGAGAGGCTTCCAGCGTGGGCCGCTTGCTTGCTGAGCTCCCAGCAGAAGCCGATGACTTCCAGGCTCTGCCTGGACTGGGCGTCCGTGCGGATCTTGCCACCAGCCTGGCAATCCTGGAGCCGAGGAGTCGCAGTTCAGAGGCACCGACCACTTCAGTGCCCAGGCTGTGGCTGCTCAGCACCACACCTCCCTCCTGCACAGAGCCTCCCACAGGCAGGCTGGGCCAAGCCTTGTCACTTACGGGCCATGTGACCCGAGGAAGTCCCTAACCCTCTCCGGGCCACCATCCCCTCGTCTGTTAAGTGCAGGGTATGGGTCAGTCAAGCTACAAGGCCTCCTCAGTTCTGGTAGTCTGGTCTGTCACTGGTAATGTAGCCCCAACTCAAGGACGGCTGCCCGCTTTATTAGCCCCGTTTCCTTGTGGGGAACCAGAGTAGTCAAGGCAGTTTGGGGAGCAGATATGAGCAGGTGTTGGCGCCCGGAAGCAGGCAGGGCCACACTGGCCCTTCTCAGAGGCCTTTTCATCCCAGGACAAAGGATGGATGCTGTGTTGAGGGTCGGTTCCCAGGGCCTGAATTATGGGAGGCGGAGGCAGGCATAGGTCCGCACACAGCTGAGGGGAAGAGAGTGGGACATCTCCTGCCCACACCCTGGAGGGCCAGGAAGGAGGCATCTCAATGGAGCAAGGCAACTCTTCGAGACAAGCCCTTTAGTCACCTAGCAACCTGGAGTGGCTCTGGCACTCTGTCATCAGTCTGGAGGGTGACAGGGTTGGGTTGGCAGTGCTGGCTGAGGGCAGTGTCACCTGCGTGCTGCACAGGCCTCGGGCCCAGGCTGGAGCCCTTTCCATCCGGTGCTGAAGCTCGCTCAAGCCCTTTGAGCTCCTCTCCCCGGCAGCCTGGGGCCCTTGGCTACCAAGCAGGAAGGTCTGCCAGGGAGCCATGGAAGACCACGCCAGGACCAGGTACTCGGCTTCTCTGGTGAGGACTGGAAGAGGTCCCTCTGCGCCGTGGAGGGAAGATGATATCCCAGGTTTTCCAGCCCGCTGCTGCCTGGTCCTGCTGGGCCTGGGACTCTGATCTCAGATGGCAGTGCCCACGTGTGGCCCCAGAGGGCCATCTGCGCAATCTGAAGATGTATATTAAATGCCTTCTGTCCAAAGGCCTGTCCTTTCTGACCAGGGCCCTAAGGGGTGGGTCCAGGCATTGGGCCTAGTGTTATCATGGAAGTCACTGCCCAGTGCCCCCCACACCCATCAAAGAGAAATCCCTTGCATGGCTCCTGTGGCAGAATAGAAACACCCTACCTCCTCCTACATAAAGGGTACTGTTGGGGGTAGGTGTGTAAGTCAGCCACTCCCGGGCTCAGTGTTGGGCCACTGTGGCTGGCGTTGGAGGGGGGGTGTGGCCAGCGGCTGTGTCCATTGGGGCGGGTGTCCAGCTTGGGTGTGGCAGGCAGTGGTAAGATCAGAGCTTCTGGTAGCCAAGGAGCATCATCAGTACCATTACGCAGGAGAACATGGGGCCAGGGTGGGTGGGGTGGGCAGCTGCATTCTCCACCATCATGCTTGTGCCTGAAGCCACCAGTGAAAATGGTGGGGCTGGAGTCTTCCCTCCCCCATCCATCGCCTCTCCCACCCCCACCCCCGTGGTAGGACTGGGAGCTCTCTTGAGGGGCTCGCACAGCTATAGAGCTGACACCAGTGGAGTTCTTGGCCCCGCCCCTTGCATTCCATAAAAGAGGTACACTCCCTTCCGTGCCTTGGGGTGGTGGTTCTAGGGTGGAGAGGGGACAATGACATGACCTCTAGTCATTCTTGCCTGCCTCTGCCTTGCTCCTTGGGGTGGGGTGGGGGTCTAGGCTAGAGTTGGCTCCTGGGGACAATCCCATCACCAGCATCTGGGGGACCAGTACAGCTGAGGGGTAGAGAGGGGGAGGGGAGGGGCAGTACCTCCGTTCCTCACGATGTGGACTTCGGCTGGGATCCCATCCCCTCCGGGCCCTGTGGTTCGAATCTGTACCAGGGCGTGGCCAATGTCTTCAGGGACTGGGATTTCTATCCAGTTCTTGCCGGTGAGGTGGAGTGTAGGAGTTGGGTGTAAGTCATTCTGATACAGCATCTGTCGGATAGAAGTTTCCAGGACCCTTGAGGTTTTGTCTCTTTTGCACCCTTCAGCTTCCCATTGGCCAGGCTTCTCATTGGCGGGAGGCAAGAGTGAAAGCAGCTAAACTCTCGGCAGACACCCGGCGCATCGCTGCCCCACCCTCCCTGCAGCTGTGCCAGGCACCTGTTTCGATAGTCTCTGCCCGCAGCACCCACGCCCCAGATGCCACCGTGCTGTCTCTCAGGTCCTTCTTGCTGGGAACTGCAGCCCTTTGTGGGTCCTGGAAAGATGGGGCAGTTCCTCCTGGGGTGTCGCTTTCTCACCTTGTAGCCGGTGACTGTGGATTCATTGCGGAGAGGTACCACGGGGTCCCACTTAAGGCTAAGGCTGGAGCTTGAGAAAGTCCAGGAGATGTTGCCAGGAGGTCTCCGTGGTGCTGTCAGGGGAGGGGGGATGGGAGACACTGCCATAGCCTTCCATGGCCTCCTCTTAACCTGTAGCCAGCCCCTTTCTGATGCCTGCCCACATAGAAGGAATCCTCAGAACAACCTGTGGCCACAGAAATCCACAAGCTGAAGAAGGGAAAGATACCTCGGAAGGGCAGGCCCTCTCACCTGCTGCTGCCCAGCACAGACCGTGTGCGTGTGGCAGGAGTAAGTGTTTTACTGAATAAACAAAGACCCCACCCACGCCTTTCCTTGACCCTGGCAGACACTCACGGGGCTTCATGGTCATGGCATCGGCCGGCGGGCTGGCTGGTCCAGTGCCGGCCTGGTTGTAGGCCCTCACAGTTACATGGTACTTCGTGTTGGGGTACAAGCCGGTGACTCGGGCACTGCTGTCTAGCCCTGCGGTCCTCACTCGGTCTGCGGCCTCTTCGTTGTCTCCCGCCTTCCAGTAGCGAATCTAAAAGGGGCAGGGTATGCTAAAGTGTACGGCAAAGCCTTTGGCTACCCAGTCCGCATGTCCCTTTCCCACCCAGGCTGGTCCTGTGGTTGCCTCTAGTGTGACAAGCTGCAGTCTAGGTCAGGACACCCAGCAAGCATGGTCATGCGGCTAGGAGCTCCTGCATCTGAGGGTACTCGACCGTGTCTAGTCCAAGGGAGGTGTCCAGTGTATGGGGTGAAAGAGGAAGTTGGCAGCCAGTGGAGAACTGGTCTTCTTGGTGAGGAATCAGTGATCCCAGGAGGAATGACGAGTAGGCGGGCAGATGCCACAAGCTACTCCGGAGGGCGCGGCCTTGCCTCTTGGCAGCCTTATGTCCCAGGTGCTTACCTCATACCCCAGGAGAATGCCATTCATGTCTTGCTGCACAGGCTCCCAGCTCACATTCAGCTCTGACGATGAGGACCCCTTGGCCCAGACCTTGGCAGGGGCCACCCTGGGCTCTAGGGACCAATAAAGAATGGGCATACATTCCAAAAACCCCTCTGTGCCTCACAACGTGGCCCTGACTAGCACTGTATCTGCTTAGGATCTGGGGGATCCCAGGGCCCAAGGGGATGAAGCCCAGGGGACCCCCAGGCGCACCCCAGGCTTGCTTCTCCTCCCGTAGGGCTTCCCTTGTCCTTTCCTGTGCCAGGCAGCCAAGGTGGGCCAGCCACCAGGCCCCCCAGCCCACCTTCCTCCGCTGAGTACACTAGCGCAGTGAGGCTCTCGGGCCCGTCCCCACGGCGATTGTAGCTTCGGATCTTGACCTCAAAAGGTGTGTAGGGACGGATGCTGTCGTTGCTGTAGACGAAGTATTGGGCGTCAGCACCGGGCACCCTGGCAGTCTGCCAACCGGAGCTGCCTTGCCTGCGGAAGGACAGCAGGTAGCCGAAGCCATCTCCATTCTGGTACTCCCGTGACACGGGCTGGGGGCAAGAGCACAGTATGGGCCGCGGCTCATGGGTCCGTGTCCCTGCCCATCCACCTGGCTCCACCCAGTTTTCACCCAGAGGAGTGGCCCTGGGATGCTTGTGCCTTCTCAGGGACTTAGTGAGAGGCCACAGCTGCATGGGGAGAAGGGAGGGAGGGAAGCTGCCGGCTCCCGGGTGAGACTTCAGTGACCTTGTTGCCACTGTGTCTGGAGGTAACGAGGGAGGGAGGGAAAGGGGCGTGGCTCCCGAGAGGCCAAGACTCCTGCCTGCTTCTCTGGCCCTGCCCACTTACTGTCCAGTTTATGGTGAGCTCTCCAGGAGCTCCGCCCCCTCCACTGAGTCCTGACGGTGCCACTGAGGGGACTGTTAGGGCCAAGGAACACAGATAAGTCATGTTAGTGGGCAGTCTGCGATGGGGGGGTCTCCCTAGCCTGTGCCTGGAGAACATCTTAGATGGGACATCCCGATTTATCTCCCCTTAGCCCTTCTAGGCGTGGGTTCAGTCCGGCCAGCCTGAGAACAAGTCCCATTTTTGCTGTGCTACCCTGGGCAAGCTACTTAACCTTCCTGGGCCCTGGTTCTCCTCTCCGTATGACGATGACGATGTCTCCATCAAGGTTGAAATGAGAAGAATTTAAACTAGAGTCCAATCACCAAGTAGTGGCTACCCTTGTATGTTGCTCTTACCTCTGTTTGCTTAGCTAAACTGGAGACCAACTCCAGCTTACGTTGATGGGGATAAAGAACTTTGAACTACAGTTAATCCCAACAACAAAACCCAGCCAATTTTGTTAGAGGAAACTCCAAGGTATTTTATTGCTATTATCTTTCCCTTCCTTCCTTCCTTCCTTCCTTCCTTCCTTCCTTCCTTCCTTCTTTTCTCTCTCCCTTTCTACCTTCCTCTCCCTCTCTTTCTCTTTCCTTCCTTTCCTTCCTTTCTTCTTCTTTTTCTTCTTCTTCTTTTTTTTTTTTTTTTTTTTTTTTTTGGTGGTAAAGTTAATGTCCCCATCTTTAGCATTATACAAGACTGATAAGCCCAAGGATGGCCTCCCTCAGCTCAGAGGGTCCTAAGCATCTCTAGAGCACCCAGTGCCCAGAGGGTTTCACACTGTGATGATGTAGCTTTGCATTTGACTCTCTGAGGAGAGCATTTCCAAGACAGAACGCCTGAGGTCCAGAGCAGTTAACTAACTTGTCCAAGTTCACACAGCTAACGCATAGCCCAGCTAGATGTATCTCCACTCTTATGATCTTAAACATCACCATTCTCTCTCTGCACTGTGCTTGCCCGTGCCCATTGGTTTCTGAGATGCTAGAATCAAAGACACCCCTCTAGCCCCATATCTCCAAGAAGTTCATTCAGAAAGCATGCCCTCTGGAATTTCCTACCTAGACAGACGCCGGATAAAAAATATTGAGTGATTCCGGAGCCTGGGACAGGTAGGAGAGCATGCTTAAGAGATACATGGAGGTAGACCCTCCAGCATACACAAGCACAGGCCTGGCCAGATAGAGGGAGGGAGACAGGGTCCTGACCATGATGCTGTCACATGATTCCAGGCAGGCCCTCCCCTGGGAATGGTCAGAGTGCAGCAGGTGACCCTGGGCTGGTGCAGCCCATGTCTGTCTCCCTCCCTGGTTCTCTTCTCACACTCTCCCGTATTTGGGCTTTGGCAAATTTGAGGGTCGCAGACAGATTATTATCCCTTCTGCTCCACAGATACCGGCTGAAACGGGCCTGGCGTCTGGCTGCTTCTCTCGCCCCCACAGAGCACATGCCTGTACATTCCCACACACGTGTACGTGCCCACAGACACCTCCCTCGTTAGCTGGTTTCTGCGGTCTGTATGCATTTAAAAACAGCTCAAGGCTCTTGTCCTAGGTTCAAGATCAGGCTCCCCCCACCCCTGTGTGCCTTTCTTCCCTTGTTCAAATGAGCTTCCTGTTTAAACAGCAGGCTAAGACAATGGGTGCAGATGTCCCTGCAGTATCCAAGGCAGCAGCCTTGCCTCTAACTGCACATTAGGGCCCAGGACTGGGAAGCAGATTGGGACTTTGTCCCAGCTCGCACTGGGGCACCCTCTGCTGAGAATTTCCTTCACAACCCCAGGCACTCACCTGCCTCCTTGGTCCGGATCCGGCTGGACGGCCCGCTGGGCTGCCCAGTGCCCAAGATGTTGCTGGCTGAAACCCGAAACTCATAGTCCATCCAAGGCATGAGGCCCAGCACCTGGGCAGTCTCGGCATTGCCCTCGATGTTCACAGGATCTGCAAGGTCCGGGGGGTCAGTGGTTAGCACCCATTTATTGCCAGGATGAGGGCCTGTGTGACCTTTGAATTCTATGGTACTACCATATGTTAAGCCTTCAATTACTGACTGAAAAACTACTGAGCTCCGATGCCTCGGGGCCTTCACCTGTGCCCTGTGCCCCTCACTCCACACATGCTGAGCGTGCTGGCAGTCTCCAGCAACAGTCCTCTGAAGGCTTGAAAGGCCCACACCAAGTGCCTCCTCCAGTCTTCCCCTTGCCTTCCTGCTGGCTACAACCACTTCCCTGCCTGGCTAGGTGCTCCCCGGAGACACAGAACAAAATTTAATTCTCTTTGAAGCCCAGAGCTCAGCCCTTGGCCCTCTGGCCCCTGACTCCTGCTGTGTACACAGAGGGGGATGTACCAGCACTGACCCAGGTAGGGCTCACACTTACTGGTCCGAACCTGCTTCCACTTCCCAGCGGGTGGAGTGCGAGCCTGCAGCGTGTACTTGGCAATGGGGCTGTGATTGTCAAAGCCACGGCTCCAGCTAACCTGGACAGTGGTGTCTCCAATGTCTCTCACCACCACACCTCCCGGGGGGCCAGGGGGACCTGTACCGGGAAGCACAGCACACTGGGTAAGAAGTAGACAGCTCACAATTTGCGTCCATTTCCTCCAGACCCAGCTTGGAATAGCTCGATGTCCACATGGGGCATCAGAGGGCAGGAAAGATTGGGTGGGAGGTCAGAGGACAGGGACAGAGGAGCATGGTAGGGAGTGATGTGTCTTGCAGGCTCGCAGAGGCTCTGCACAGGGTATGTATAGATTTCCCAGCGCCAGATTTGGGCTCAGCAGAGTCTTGGGGGCATTTAGGGGACATTTTGTTGCTTGCGCATCGCTTCAAAAGAAACATTCTACTCATTTAGGACCCGTGAAGAACCATAGAGGAACTAGACGTGGCCATCTCTGTAGCTTCTTTCAGCTTTCAGGGAGGGAAGGGGGGGGTGAGGAGAAGTCAAGTAGCCTAGAGCCTCTCAGGGAACTGGGGTGGACGACTCCCATCACCTCGGACCAGGACTGTGGCCTCCTTGGACGCACCATCCACCACCGTCTGGGCCACACACATGTACTTCCCTCCATGGCGTAGCTGGGCATTCAGGATGGTCAGGTCCCCAATAGTTTCTTTCTGCGCATAGGGAACGGCAAGTGTGAGGAGTCAGGAGGAGGCCCTGGCTGCAGGACATCTATGCCCTCTGTTTTCCTGTCTGTTCAATGGGCACTCGGAACGCTGAAGCTTGATTCTAACTTAGAAGAATGGGCATTGGGTGAATTCAGTGGCTGTCAGTCCTTGGGTGGGCTTGCTGGACACAGCCTCGGGGGTACAGTGGAGAGCTTGAAGATGGTGATGACTGGGGATATCTCAGGTCCCCTGTCTTAACTGGAAGGAGGGAGAGTTACAAGACCTCCAGCCTTACCACACTGGCCCTCCGGTAGTGACTTCCAGGCTTATCGAAGTCAATGGGAAAGTCATCCAGGGTCCAGGTGAAGGTGAGATCCATGGCGGGGTCATGGGACGCATGGCACTGGAGGGTCAGGTTATCACCCACATTGATGTCAGCACTTGAAGGAGCTAGGGTGATCTTGGTTGCATCTACAAAGCAAAATAGCAACAACAAAAATGAGGCTCTTTGATATAAAGGATGGAAAAGTCCCAGGTAGGGAAGAGGCTTTGCCTTGTACCCCAAGAGGAAAAATCATGAGCAGCCAGATTCTGGGGGATGGCCAGGGGTGTTCCCAAGAGAAACTGAGTCCCGAGGTAGCCTTGGAAGCAGAAGTACACAGGACCAGGGGCAGATGACTGGCAGAACAGTACGCCGGCCACAGGTCTGAACAGACCACAGCCCTTACCGCGCACAGACAGGATGCCAGTACTGTTAGCTTTGCCCATGAAATTCTCAGCAAAGCAGGTGTATTTGCCTTCATCTGATCGACTGATGTTTCTGATAATCAAGGTGCCATCTGAAGTTACAGTCACTCTGCAGCAAGAACACAAAAGATCTGGCCACCGCAGGGACAGACACACCGTGGCTGTGGAAAGGGGACCGGCATCCAAGAAGTCATCTCAGTTGTGGCACGCAGAACCTACCTGGTACTGTTCCCCAAAATCTCAGTGCCCTTGCTCCAGAGTATTGTAGCCTTTGGGGCTGCTCGAGGCTGGCAGGGGATGCTGATCTCTCCCCCTCGGGCTGCGGGGATCAGCCGTCTCACAGGGTTCTGCCTGAAGTCGGGGGCCAGGGCTGCAGGGGAGGAGCCACTTACACACTCGCCCTGTGACATCCACAGCTCCTGTCCCCCATTAGGATGTCACCTGACCATGTGCCACCGGAGGCCAGCCTCTCGGGTGGCAGCATCGTCTCTAGAACAGGAGCCAACCCGGGCACTATCAGATCTTATCTCGCTCCACCCTCTCCCTCAAACATGCTCCAGCCATCTATCTTGCTTTCGGTCCTTTTTTCTTTTAAAGACTTATTTATTTTTACTTTATGTGTATGGCTGCACTGTTGCATGTGTGTCTGTTGCTGCATGTGTGTCTGTGTAACACCTTCATGCAGCGCCTGAGGAGGCCAGAAGAGGGTATCAGCTTCTCTGGACTTTGAATTACAGATAGTTGTGAGCGAGCCACCGTGTGCATACTGGGAATGGAACCTGGGTCATCGGCAAGAGCATCTTCCCACCCCTCCCCCCCCCTTTGCTTTCCTTTTCAACCCTCTGAAGCAAGCCTTTCTTGTGCTTGCATAATATTACCTGAAAATTTCTCGGGTCTTTACAAGGCTGGCTCCTTCAGGTCATATCCAAATGAGACTTCCTCAGAGAGTCTTCGCTGACCTCCCCATCTAACTGGCTCACCTCAGTACCACTGTGCTACTGGATTTTTCTTACATTTTTAGAGGTATATGGGATGAATTTCGTGTTTATTTATTCCTCTCCCTCTATTGGATTGTACAGTACTTGAAAGCAGAAGGGTGATCTTTTTGGTTCATTTCTCAGGAGATGTTGAATAATAAATGAATGAATGAATGAATAAGATTTGGGGCTGGAGAGATGGCTCAGTGGTTAAGAGCACAGACCGCTCCCACAGAGGACCCGAGTTCAATTCCCATTGCCCACATGGCAGCTCACAACCATCTGTAACTCCAGTCCCAAGAAAATCAACAGTTTCTTCTGACTTCTATGGGTATGTGCTACAATACAAATACAAGCATTCATACAAATAAAATTTTAAAAAAGGGAGTCTTTGTTGAGCCTATTAAAACTTAATAAAGGATCTTCATGTCCATCTTACAGCAGAAAAAAAAAAAATCACGAGTGCTGGGACTAAAGGCATGAAGCACTTCTTAAATCGGGAAACCGAAGCATAGAATCAGGTGACTCGCCACAGGCCACGGAGCTGAAGGAGCTAGGTTAAAGATCACTACGCATTGCAGTGAGCATGCGTCGTCTATCTACATCCTCGGAGAATTTTCAGTCTAGTGTCCTGAAACTGGTGCTATTCAGGGGCCATTGAAAAACTAAAGAAAACTGCGTGCACGTGTGTGTGTGTGCGCACGTGTGTGCGTGTGCGCGTGTGTGTGCGCGTGTGTGTGTGTGTGCGTGCGCGTGTGTGTGCGCACGTGTGTGTGCGTGTGTGTGTGCGTGTGTGTGCGCGCGCGCTGCTGTATACATGCAAGCATGGGTTTGGAGAAGCGAAAGCTCAGACCCACCCAGCCGCGAGCTGCGGGGTTGCTCCCTGCCTCCTAGGCCCTTTACCTTGCACAGCCAGCTCAGCACTGGCATAGATGGTACCATGCTTATTTTCTGCCACACACTGGTACATGCCAGAGTCCTCCAGGCTCAGCTTAGAGAATCGCAGGTCCCCAGCCAAGACCTCCACCCGGTTCTGTGTAGAAAAGCCGAGGCAGGGCAGGGGGATCAGGACTGTTGGAGAGCAGGATGGGGCAGGAAGCGGGTTGGAGGGGGATGCAGAGGCTCTAGGCCAACAACAGGATGGGGGTTCAGGAGTGCAGGCCCGCTTCCGGGCTGCTTGGTATCCTAGGCCTCCTGCAGGCCAGCCTCAGGATCCCATCCCGGTTTAGTGGGATCCTATAACCGTGTGATTCTGCTCAGCTGACCCACCTGTGACCGTGTGCCTCTGGCACGGGAACGGAGCATCCCAAGACCTCGGGGTTGGCCCAGCATGGTCAGAGGGCCAGGCAAGCAGAAGAGGGTGGTGTGGGAGGGAGCCCTGGTTTCCTACCTGGGAGGCCAGTGGCTCCCCATTTCTCAGCCAGCGCACCATGGGCCGAGGCTTGCCTGCCGCTGCACAGGCCCAACGCAGGTTGGAACCAATGTCGGCTTCTGTGTCTGAGATCACCTTGAGCCATTCGGGCTGAGCTGTGGGGAAGTAAGCGAGAAAAAAACCTGGACTGGCTGGGAGGAGCTTTAGGCTCATTATTAAATAGAGAATTATAAGGTTGCCGTATCTGTACCAGACAGCAGAGGGCGCTGTTGGTATTCTGCGATGGGGAGACAAAGGGGGGCAGAAGGAAACTGGCACTCTGTGGCCGTGCTTTAGCAACTAAGTCGCTTGAAAGGCATTCTTTTTTTTTCTTTTTTAATGCCCCTGCTGAGCTCTGAGATGGCCTCTCCAACTATGCTTAGTAGTCCTGGCAAGGGCCAGAAGGCTCAAGCAAGAGGCCTTCCAGTCTCCTGATTTCCATGCCTTTTCCTCAAGGAAAAGGAAGGTGTTCCCCAGCTCTGTACCCTGCACGATGATGCGTCCCTGGACGGTGTCTCGGCCCTTAGAGTTCTCTGCCTCGCATTCATAGGTGCCCTCATCTTCAAAGCTGACGCTGGGGATCTGCAGGGTGGGCTCTGCTGTGGCCCACTGAGGGGACAAAGAACCGTCCACTTTGCGCCACTTGATCCTGGGAACAGGGCTGGCGGGAGAGAGAGCCAGAGGGTGTGAGCCGAGCTGCGCATGCGCCTCGTGTGTCCACAAAGCCTGTGCTCGCACTCGCGGGCCCTCCTGGAGTACCCGACACGGTGAAGGGGACCCTTACTTGGGAGGAGACAGGAAGAGGGACGAACGAGACTAGGAACGCATGCATGGGAGAGACAATACGTGGCCTCTGGCCCCAACCACAGCTGTGGAGCCAGTGCAGCTGGCTTTTCATGTGATCTGTGCTCTGAAGCCATCGTACCCTCTCAGCACAGCGGTCACCAGGTCTTTACAGGTCCGCTTTCATATCGCCCAACTTTCCCAAGGCACCTTCGTTGTCAGTAATTTGTATAATAAAACGGGCTCTAGGGGGTGCCAACATATCACCATGCCAAATGCTCCTTACACATGTTTTCTGGAGGCCCAAAAACTTCCCACACAGCAGTGGCCAAGGAGTCCAACCAGAGGTCTCTGAGCCAGCAAGTGGTGAAGCTGGGCTTTGAACCAGCAGGATAGGGGCTGCAGACTGTGCTTCCTGCCTCTAGCCCTAGGTGCTCCTCAAGCTGCCTGGGAGGACTACATTTGCTGTTGGGAGGACCATGTGATTCACTGGTGTCTGAAAAGCCCTCATACGTAATGTCCTTCCGGCAGAACTGGTTTCATTTGGCGGTGGGATCCCTCCTGCTCCTGGGGGGCTTTGAAATGAAGCTGCCCGGCCCCAGGGTACTCTTGTCCCTCTTGTGGAACTTACTTCCCAAAGGCAAAGCACTCCAGGGTGACCTGCTGACCAACCAGAGCGTAGGTCTCTGGGGGGAACCTGGCTTTGATGCTGGGAGCGAAGAGCCGGGGATCTGGGGAGAGAGATGTGTAAATCACACACAAAGGCCTCCAAGGAGGTTTAGGGGCCAGGCCTTCCAAAGCCCACAAATCTCCAAACGCAAATGTCTGGAGCCTTTAAACATCCCGTTTCTCCTGGGGGCCTGGGCAAGTCGCTCCAGGAAGACCCATCGCCCAACCAGTGCCCAACCAGTGCCCAAACAGTGCCCAACCAGTGCCCAAACAGTGCCTAAGCAGGTCTCTGGCAGCAGCCCCTCATTAACCTCTGAGCTGCTCTTCTTGGGCTTGGGGACTCCCAAAGCCGATTGACTCTTGCTGCCCTCCCCGAGCCTCACCATCCTGACCTTCAGCAGCCAGGTTGAGCTGTGCGAACTTGCTGAAGACACTCTTGGTGGAGAAGTCCATGTGGCTGGTGGCCAGACAAGAGTAGTTGCCCAGGTCTGAGGCATTGGTCCGGGCGATGTATAGGTTCCCTGTGGTCTGGGACACGAAGTGACGTCCATCCGTTGGGATGAAGTTGGGGAACTCATTGAGGAGCCAGCGGTAGGACAAACCTAGAAAGGAAGTTTGGGCGATCAGCGAGAGCTGGGTTCACAGGCAATCTGGGCGGGGCCTGACATGCTGGCAAACGGGGCGGGGCCCTGACATGCTGGCAACCTGGGCGGGGCCTGACATGCTGTGTGCTCTGCTTTCTCAGGAAGGCTTGCAGCAATAAACAGGGGTCGAGGGAAGAGATGGCTTCAGCTCTGTCCTCAGGATGCTAGGTCCTGGGGACACACTCTCAGGTCCAGCTAGGAAAGCAGGGCTATTCAAAGCCGAGACTTACCACCTCCTGCCCGCCCTGTTCTTCCTCTCCCTAGCATCCGGAAGTCCTCTCCAGAGCACCCCCCCCAGTCTTGTGGTGGCCCAGGGTCCCCACTTACCTGGGTAGTGGGCAGGTGGGTTACAGGGCAGCATCACCCCCCAGCCCTCATGGGTTTTCACAGGGTCTCTCTCTTCCTTGGAGAATTCCTGCAGAACTGGAGATGGAGAGCTGGGCTCAGGCACCGTCTTCAAGCCTGGGGCTCCCCAGCGCCTCCTCCACGGGGAAGAAACAGTGCCATTTGTGGGCAGGAAAGCCTGGGGCTGCCACCTGCCCTTCCTGGGCACCTTTTCCTGGCCCCATCTACCCACACCCAACATCTTGGCTCCCATGGATCTCACAGCCGAAGCGGAGGACAGCCTCCTTGCTGACGACAGTGCCCACTGGGTTTGAGGCTAGGCACTGGTAGACGCCGGCATCCTGGGCCTTGGTGGGGCTCATGATGACCAGGTTACCCCCCATCAGCTGGTGACGAGAACCGGGTTCCAGGTTCATATCAGTGCCATTCATCTTCCACCTGCAGCAGGGACGAGCGACAGTGGAGATGGGACCTCGGTCTTACGGGAGGAGAACCCAGATGGCCGCCCAGGGCCTCCCGGTACCCACGGCTGGGACCTCACCTGTAGGTGGCTGGAGGGCTAGCTCGGGCACGGCACGCCAGCGTCACCTGATCCTCTGTGGACTCCTCTGGGAATAGCAAGCCTACAGGCTGGTCTTCAAAGACAGGTCCAAAGGTGGCTGGGGTTCCCTGGACAAAACTCCATGCTGCAAATAGAGGGTAGCACCAGAGGCTCAAGGTCTGGGAGAGCCGAAGTCTAATGTTAACAGCATACCGTCCAGTAGAATTTAGTGGGAACCCTCATTTTCTGCACTGTCCAGTAGGGGGTTGTTTGTGGCTACTGAGGGTCTGGAAGGTGGCTTAGGAACCAAATTTAAATTGAATTTTAGTTAAATAGGGGCGTCCCATCAGCGCATGTTTGCATTGTCAGTCGCCTCCCTACAGTCACATATTAAACACTCGCTTATACCTGGCTGGCACCGGGCTGTGAAAATGAATCAGACACACTGTCCCTTTTCTCAGAGGACAAGAAAGGAAACAGAGAGCAGACAGCGCAGGGTGCCCTGTCACAGAGTTCTCTAGGGACAAGATACTGTGAGACGCAGGGAACCTCGCCTCACACAAGTGTGGCCCATGAGAAGTGGCCAGCAGGGAACACAGGAAGAGGTTGTGTTCCTGGAGTCCAGACCTCTTCCAAGGCAGCGTAGAGCAGTGAGAGGTGCTCATTTGGGGGCTGTGAGGGCTGAGCTGGCCTCCACGAAAAGAGAAGGGATTCTCTTCCCAGGTCCATGGCAGGATCTAACCAGGAGAACAATAGGGAGGGCCAGGCACAGGGAGCAGGTTCAACCACCGGCTGTTAGACCCAACTGGGGACAGAGAGTTGGAGGAGATGGGAGGCTGGATGTTGGGTGTGTGGCGCGGCGACGGGTCAACTGGTGGCAATTTTATAAACTGTGTCACATTTCGGGAAAAGCAAAGGCCCAGTGGTCCCACGGCCAATCAGGCAGGTGATGTTGCTTCTCAAATGGGTTTCACGTTTGCCTTTCCCAGGCCAGAGACATCTCAGCCACCGCCGTGCTCTGCACACGCAATTGTCCCATCTCATCAGAATGGGGTCAAGGGGGTTTAGGGGTGGGGTGGGGAGGCTGGACAGGACTTCACACCTGCATCAGCGCAGTAAGAGCCCTGCCATTGGGGGAGCAGGTGGGAGCCAGGCCCCTTAATTGGCTCCTATCTCTCATGCAGCTGATTTCAGACCTTCCTTGTCGGGTGGGGGATGGGAGGAGGGAACTCCATTAACCAATTAGTGCCTTCTTTCTGGGCACATCCAGCTGCCAGCCCTCTTCCAAGCGAGGTCCCCCTGCTGCAGCTGAGGCCCAGCTCTGGCCTCCTGGGGATGGGGGCATCTGCTAAGCAGCCCTCTGAATGAGGAATGAGGTAGGAGGCAGGACTTCCAGAATGGTCTGCGGAAGACTTCCCATGAGTCCTGTTCAGGTTGCCCACCCCCACCCCACAGCAATTACTTGTCACTCTCTTTGGCTGCAGCCTGAGGCCTCAGAGGTGGTGTGTGACAGCAACTGCATCATCTCCCCATGGAAAGCCCAGCTTAATCCAGAGTTAATGATGATGGTAGAGGGTAGGGACCCTGTCCCAGCTGGGACCACCTGGAGAGAGGCGAGGGGGAGCACGGAAGGGAGGCAGAGGAAGGATGCGGAGTCAGTGGGCTGCTGGGAATCACCTTACAATCACCTTCCAGGAACTCAGTCTGGATGGCAGGGGCGGCCCGGTGGGGCCTGGGCACACTGGTACTTTAAGATTGTCTTCTTGAAAAAGCGTTCCCTCTACACTCAGCCATGTGCTCATCTTCACACTCACCCCGTGTACACACCACCGTGTCTCACCTGCACGAGTTCTACAGAGGTTCTCATTTCACACATATGTTCATATACAGATGTCGATCTAGGCCAATAAATGGCCAGATACACATCTATACGCACTTCTACGCCAGGCAGAAACAGCTGCTAATAGCCCTGCTTGCTCATCCCATATGTCTGTTATCTATTCATAAGTAGCTCTATTCATAGTAATGATTAAGTTACAATAAGGAGAGTGCTGTTGATTCCATTGCTTACTGTTGCCTGATACTATACTCCAAATTCTTCCTCGTAGCACTCTTAAGATTCAGACCATAAGGACTGAGACTTAGGAAGGTTTAATGACTTGTCCCACCTCAAAGCAAAGGAGGTTATCTACCCTCATCCAGCATTTTAAACTATAGTTGTCATGATTTCTGACTTCAGATTTTGGAACCCTGAGTCCACCCCTAGAGGACTGAAATCTCAAGTTCTACAAATCAAACCCAGAAATCTGGATATATATATATATATATATATATATATATATATAAATAAATCTGGATATATATATATATATATATATATATATATATATATATATACACACACACACACACACACACACACAACATCTGGTCCACAGACAAGCTCACATGGCCGGTGCTTCCCTCCATAGCTACAGAAATGCCTGTATATGCCATCCCACAGGTGAGCACACATAGACACAGACTCCTGGGCAAAGGCTGTCCCTGTCCCACATGCCCTCATTCTTTGACCCCGATTACTGTTTTCCCCAGAAAAGACATAAGAAATGCTGCAGTGGGAGGAAGGAGCCAGAGGGATGCTATGTGGAGGAAGATGCCTTGCCCTCTCCTTGCAAGTGGTCCAGAGCTCTATTCTAGGATCAGGTGAGCAAGCCAAGAGGTCTCAGTACGGAGTAGATCTACGATCGATCCGGCCACATGTGGACAATGGCAGCCCAGGTCCTGACCCGTTTAGATCAGGGGATCCTGGACGGTGTCCACACCTCTTACTTCCACAAGGAGTTGTCTCCAAGAGAGGGCATGCTGAGGGTCTTCTCTGGCCTCTCTCAGAGGGAATGTCTTGCTCTGTGCAGTTGGAGCTTTGCACCCTGGCAGTTTCTCCAGTTTGGAGGACCCTGGGGGCAGAAAGCTAGGCCTGGGGTCTTGCAGTTAGCCCAACTTCTTAGCACCCCCATCAAACTGAGAGGACCTGGCGAGAGATTCTGAGCATGTCAGCCCAGACAAAGGTCTAGAGGGCACGGCTGTGTCTTGAAGAGCCGTGGGGGAGAGGTAGGGTCTGAACTCCAGGACTGCGGGATGAGTGCTCCTTCTCCCATGGAGCTCTTTGGGGAAAAAGAAATCCCTGTTGACTTGAATCTGGAGTTCAGGCCCAGGCAAACAGTAGCCAGCTGGCTCCTCAGCACAAGCTCTGGAGATACCAGGCTCCAGGACAGGAGCACTCCAGCTGTTCTCACTCCCTTCTCTGCTCGCTGCTTCCCATCATTGATCTGAGCATGGAGAGGACCACGGAGATGGGACCCTCTTTCAGCAACCCCACCACGCCTCATCTGGGCTCTTTCTGCCCCTCCAGGCTGCCCTTTGGGTCCCGGACCCTGGGATATTATTCTTCAGGAAAATTTTCTGGGTATGATGGAGGTGTCCCATGACCTGGGGTGTCCAAGGTAACCACTGAGCACTTGAAATGTGGCAAGTACAGCTGAGGACTTCACTTTCCTTTGAATGACCTGTTAGCTCAGGGATCATACTGGGCGACACCTCCCACACTGTGCAGTGTAGTTCAGAAGTCGCAGCAGCTCCGATGGTTAGCACTGAGACCTAGCTGTGCTGTAACGTGCTGTCTGACATGGGGTAAGCCACTCAGCTTCTCTGGGTCATTTTTCTTCATCTTCAACATAATAAAGATCCATTTCCTTCCCTCTCAGCTTCAGAGCTAACATAAGATTCACAATTTAGGAAGGGGATTTAGCAAGGCCTCGTCAATGCAGAGGAATTGCCACCTAAGTGGTAATAATGACTTAACCACACAATCAGGCGCTCTTACCTGGAGAGGAGACCAGGGCCACCGTGGCCAGCAGCAGCAGCAGCAGCAAGCATGGCTTTTTCCTGACCCATGGTGTCCCCATGGTGGCTCTTTCAGGCGGAGGCAGAGTCCAGAGGACAGTGACCACAGCCCAGTTCCAGGAGAAACAACTGGACACTTCAGAGGCACCTAAGGAGGCAGAGGATGAAGGGTCTGATGATGAAGGCCCCTCCCAGCTGCAAACACATCTGGTGAGTGACTTGCTTTGCTGACAGTGCTGTGGGGAGCTAGCGCTCACCTTCCTCAGGTCCCCAAGGAGCTCTCCCAGGGCTGATTGCCTCCCACTGTCCCTCCACCCCACCTCCTGGGGGAGTCTGGCTCTGCCCAGTGCCCCTCCCTCCCTCCACCCAGCAGGTGCTGAAGAGGAAGCAGGAGCAGAGTTAATTGGGAGGCAGGAACTCACCTGCCTGCTTGCCTGCAATTGTGACCCCTCTGCATCAGGAGTTTTTTTTTGGGGGGGGGAGGGCTGTGCCTGGGTGGGGAGCCAAGGACATCTCCTTCTCGGGTACTTGGGGGCCAGGGCACCTCTCTCCCTACTCTTTGCCCTCAGCTGCCTGGGTGGCGGCTACTAAGCCCCTCTGGAGCTGGACAGTCTCTGAACCAGAAGTGATTTTTCTCAAAGTAAGGGAAACTTCCTGACTCAGCTCTGTCCCCGGCTGGGGTGCCCAGACTCAATGCCTGGGTGCTTTGCATGGAGCCATGACCTTGGACCTATCAGCCACACCCCCACCACACCGGTTAATGGCCCAGCTTCTGTCTTACACTGGAATAGCAGACACTTGGTAAAATCAGCCTGGGTAGGTCACAGAGAGAGGACAATGGCTGGGGAGATGTGGGACTCATCTGGAGAAGCAAGGGCAGGGATGGGGTCACCTTCCTGTCTATCCCTCCTCGGGAAGAATTCCTGACTTCTGAGGGGCAGGGACCCCCAGGAGCTACCTTCTTGATGTTGGTGTTAGCCTGGCTACCACGGCCCATTCCTCCCTCCCAGGGCTCCCACAGGGCCAGGGCACCTGGCTGCCCTCGCCCTGCCTGCAGGAGGCCTGGGGCAAAGCTCTCCCAGCTAACTGGCTGTGGAGCCCTGCCGTCTGTGTTTGTGTTGTTTGTGATCTTTCAGGTCCTTCAGCTCAGGCTCTCTGATACTTCCTGGGTTAGCACTCAGGACCCCCTCCCCCGTGGGCCACGAGGGAAGACTGCGTAGATGAATGAGGGCTCAGGGTATGCCACACCTCACTCCTACAACACGCATGAGCACACTGCACACACACACACACACACACACACACACACACACACACACACCCCGAGGTCTCCGGGTCAGCAGGGCATCCAGTATCAGGGAATCTCACAAGTATCCCTGTGGATGTCACACAAATGTGGGACATTATCCTCAACACAGGGAGGTGCTGGCTCAGTTTGCAGTCCACCCACTCTCGCAAAGACTGGGAAACCGATAGACAGGAGTCGGTAATACTGACCTCCTCTCTCTCCCTCCCTCCCTCCATCCCTCCTTCCCTCCTTCCCTCCCTACCTCTCTCTCTGTCTCTGTCTCTGTCTCTCTGTCCCTCTCTCTCCCTCTCTCCCTCTCTGTCTCTCTGTCTCTCCGTCTCTGTCTCCCCCTCCCCCCCCCTGTGTAAAGTTGATTTTATCTTTAATTATGTGTACTTGTGTAGGTACTCACAAGGTGTCAGACACCCTGGGGCTGGGTACCAGGAACCTAGCTCAAGCCCTACTGGATCGTCTCTCTAGCCCCCTGACTTCATCTTTTTACAGCTCTATGGATCTGTACAAGTTATCCCCTCAGTTTTCTCATCCATAAAATGAGGATTATGTGAGCATTAGGGCTGTTCCGTGGCTACATTTGGTATCACCTGCACTGTTTATCAAGGCGCTATAAAGCTCCAGAGCCATTTGGACCTCTATCTGTCTACAGTGGGGAGAGAGGGAGAGGATGGCTCTAGATGGCCCCTCTCCTGTCTCCATCTCCTCTGGACCACCTCCCACCCTTGACTTCCCCAGGATGCTCCCCTGTTGAAGGACTTGACGATCATTCCTGTGCCTGGAGAATGGTGAACCCATGCCCGGCACGCCTGGCTCATCATTTACTCCTCCTGCCCTTTGCCAGACATCCCGGGCTAGATAGAACTCAGCTCAGGCACAAGGGGCTGGCCTGGGAGGAGGCTGGCATATGCGTGTTTATCCGAAAGTGCCAGAGCAAGGCAGAGATGAAGTCACACTGGTCAGCTCCACCATGTACTGGTCAAGATTCTACGTTGTCTTTCTGCGGAAGACTATACATTATGGATAATCCAACCTCACTGCATACCTTAAACTTTAGTTTAATCCAGGCTTTTTATCGGCTGCCAGTATGGCCTAAATGTCCCGGGTGCCCTCCAGAGCCTCAGAGGAGATGTGTGTGGGATCAGGAGGGTGTGGGGTACACTGGGATGCACTGGACACCAGTCGGTGTGATCAGGTGTGTAGTGAGCCCCGCTGCTCCGAACAAGCTAGTAAGAGATGACACTGGAGTTTGGAGTAAAGGTCTGAGCTTGTTGCCTCCCTGAAGGTGAGGCAGCCAGTGTCCACCATGCCTTGTGTTCATTTCTATTGTCATGGGTGCATGCGTTCGTGTCTGAGTGCATGTGTGGGTGTGTGCATGTGTACTTGTGTGCACACACGGGTGTCACGTGGTGGGAGGCAAGGCCTTCTCTATGCCTTGAACCCACAAGCCTCCTGTACCAGCTGGGATCCCAGGCATGTGCTCACATCCAATGCCATTACTCAGGGACCACATGCCAGGTATCGAGTACACGGGAGGCAGTAACTGAGACACTCCTTTATGACACTCCCTGGCCAGCTGAGAGCAGCCATGAGATCAGTCACCTCCCCACACCCATCTGATGTGTTCTAGAAAGCCCAGGATGGAGAACTGTCAGAGTGAGGCTGGAGTGGATTTACGCCAGCCCAGATTGGCCCTGCCAGCTCTGAGGCAGCCAAGCCTTGCCCAGGCCAGCTGCCCTGGTGCAGGGGTGCAGGGACAGGCTGTCACAGTCGGGCACAGGCTGTCACCATCAAGGGGCTGGTTCTATGAGGTACATGGGGAGTAGGTCATTGAGAGGTTCAGAGACACTAGACGTTTCCAGGAAACAAAGGGTGAGGGGAAGGACAGCTCGGGACAGTAGGCTATAATCTAGACTCCAGCGCTGGACAGGATTTCTTGGCTAGGGACCTCTATGTGGAGCCGGGGGTGGGGGGTGGGGGGTTAATATGTAACCCAGCAGAATTTTGCTGCTTCCTGAGATACCCAGCTCTGGCCCAGCCTCTTCCCTAGTCAAGGAGATCAGAGAATTAGAGTGTGGGAGTCGTGCATACAGCGTGGAGTGAGGGGAGGGTTTGGAGGACAGCAGGAGACAGAGAGAGACCTGGGGTCAACCTTTGAGGTATTGCAGGAGCCTCTTGAATGCTCACCTTGGCCTCTGCCCTGTAGCCACACCTGGGACACTGAGGATGCTGGGGATCTTATAACCAAGCTCCTCCTGTCCCCCAGGATGCCTACACACACTGTACCTGTGAGAATCGGGCTCGCTGACACGGCCTTGTGCTAGTGGCAAAGACACCTGCCATCTCGTTTCCACAGCTGTGGTGTAACAAGGTAAACCCTAGCAATCACCCAAGTCTATGGCACAAGATAGCCCACTGGCAGATTTGTACCCAAAGCACATGTTCAGGGACCATGGCCTGGCTGTGCCCGTGACACTCTCGATGACTTCCTCTCACGTGCCAACTCCTGCCTCGGACAGAGGGAGACTGAGTTCAACTCTTGTCCTCTGCTCAGGGTGAGGATCACTACCTGGCAGGGCCAGTGAAGCCCAGGACGGTCTCAGTCACCACAGCCTGTCGGGAGGATGGGGCTCCAAGCTGAGCTGCTGGGGTGCTCAGAGTGCCAGGCCAGGCACCACTGGGCAGGGGAAGGGTCTGGAGTGCAGAGGGGCTTAGGGGGCAGTGGATGGGACAGGGACCTTCAGCTCCAAGTGACGGGCTGGAAACCCTCAGTTCTCTGTCCCCCGTCGGCACGGTTCCTGAGGCAGCAAGGCAGATGGTAAGTCTCAAGGGCTCACTGTGATTCCCAGGCTCAGGGGTCTGTCTGGACCTTCAATACCAATTGGATGAGTCTATCATTCAGAGTTAAGATGGGGGTGGGACTTGGGTCTCCCTGGAAGGAAGTGTGGGACTAGGGTCCAGTCACCCCAGACCTTGGGTTGCCCCACCCTGCCCGCCCTTCGCTGTGTGTAGTAGGAGACAGCAAGCAAGGGCCTTGGAAGAAGGATCTCACACTACACTTTTTTGTGTTTTAAACAGGGCTGGGGATCAAACCCAGAGCCTCCCATAGGCAAGACAAGCGCCCTCCCTCTGGCTGCGCTTTCCCTCAGTCCTCAGAATGATCGGTCCTTTGTGAAGCTGGAGGAGCATGAACAATTGTTTCCAGAAGAGCAAATTTGGAAGAAGAGGACCTAATGCTTTAGCAGGGCAGGTTTTGCAGGCCCACGGCCTACTCCCCTTACTAAGACTTCTTCTTATCCCCCGCCCACCCCCCCCAGCTCCCAGACAGTTCTCCGCAAGCCGGTGGAGAGCAGGATCCTGTGCATGGAGGGGAACCGTAAATGCTGGGGATTGACAGATGTTGAGATGATATGGGTTCCCTCTGGAGCCTGTACGCAGGGCGGGGTTGACTTCCGCAGTTTGAAGGGGGCTATATGGTTGAGATGGATATTGAGGTATATTCTAGTGTGTCTTGGGATGGATGATGCTCGGGTTTGGAGTACACCTTTGCTTTTCATTGCAACTCGTTTGGCAGACAAAGAAACATGGACTTATTTTGTAGAGGGTCCTCGTTGTGTACAAAGACTCATTAAACCACAAAAAGGAACTTTCTTCTAGGAGGGTGAAATCTGCCCTGTGAACGCTCCAAGTTAGCAACAGCCGTGGGGTTTTGGTCTAGATGAGGGTCAGTGGTCCTCTTGAAGAACCAGAAAGCCAGCATTCAGGAGGATGGAAAGGATATCATCTTTTGCCATTTGAAAAAGGGTGGCCTGAGACTGGAAGAAAAGTGTCTGCCTCCAGCCTAACTTCTGCCTCTAGACATGACTGTCACGAGCCTGGACCTGATACTGACCCCAGCTCTGCAGCCATCTGTACAGCCTTAGCACTGGAGGGTTCCTTCTCTATTTGCCTCTCTTTCCTTCTCAGAAGTATCTTGTATTGTCCGGTCTAAGTCCCTCATCCTTCGATGGCAGGAGCTTTCCTGTGTACCATTCTTCCCTGATGCTCTGGTTCCTCGCCTAAGAGTCTCTCCAAAAACACAAGTACCACCCATACCCATGCTTGCAGATTAGCTTTGAAGTATGCTTTCTCGCCATCGTTTGGCATGAAAAACTTTCTGGCAGAGGGACTTTGCACTCTTCAAGCCCTTCCCAATACATGGCTGGTAGCATGGGCACAGAAACTGGCTTGGGAGCATCCTGCCATGTATGCACTCCTTAGGGAGGGAGGGAGGGAGGGAGAGAGAGAGAGAGAGAGAGAGAGAGAGAGAGAGAGAGAGAGAGAGACAGAGAGAGCTGGGATGGGTCCAAGGCAGGACATACCACTGTCCAGTGGATCACCGGCACTCAGAGTTAAACAGTGGCAGGAGGTGGAGGTGCCCAGCGGAGGGTCATTAGGGATGGAGTCTGGGGATAGAGCGAGGGTCTGTGGACCTGCGGAGTACATGCTCTGGGGAAGGAACAGGAAATGGCTTGGCCTGGTGGAGACCGAGGAAGGGAAGAGAGCAGTCCCTTCTGTGGCCCTGCCTTCCTAGGCAGCACGCCTTTCTTCCCAAACCCCTCACTTCATCAGGACAAGGGCAGTGGCTCCTGAAGAAACGGTAGTGGACCTTGTGTGTCTTTGATGCCATCAGAGGAGCCTCCTTGTCTGTCTCAGATCTCCCGAAGGACAGCAGGAAGGACTTTGACCTTGTGTCAGAAGCAGAGTGGTTCTGCCTGAGCCTGGTGGGACCCCTGGGAGGAGCTGAATGTTTCCGACTCTGTGGCAGCCCAGAAATATAACACCTCCAGACCATTTCTCTGCTCCCCCCCCACCCCTGTAACCTCAGCTGCACCTGCCCCTCCCACAGGTGGTCTGCTCTTTTCTGTCCTTGTTATTTAGTGACGTCCGGTCCCTTTGAATGGGACACAGGGCAGGCAGGAGATCATTTCAGAGGCTAATTGGATGATGGGGCATCTGAAAGAATGTCTGGAATAGTTGCCCAGATGAGCTCAAGACCGGGCTGTGTGGACAGTACCTTCTCCTGCCTCCTTGGCAGAAGGGAATGAAGTTCAAACTTGTTCAGTCACGGCATGCACACTCACTCAGTGCCGGGCACTAATTACAAGGGCTCTAACAACTCTAGTAGATATACCCTGAAGACAGGAGGCAGACGGAGGCGGGGATGTGGTGGGCAGAGCTTTGGGTCCAGGCTGCCTGTGCACCTCCAGGCACTATTCTACAGACACAGCCTCATCTTAGCCCCTTGCCCCCCACTGCTATAGCCAGTCTTGGAGGTGCTGACAGACACTCCCTGGCTGGTGCAGTTTCTCTCCTACAGCCCCATTACATAAGCCATGGGGCTAGGCAGAGGGGTTGCCCCCCTCTCTCTAGGATCCCCTGGAAAGCCAAACTTTGAGCAAATCCTTCCCTCCCACCAGTGAGGCTGAGGGGGAGGGATCTGAGGAGAAGCAAGGTTGAGGAGGGAGGAGGGGAGAAAGATTTGCAGGCTAGATTCCAGCCTCACGGTTGGGATACAACTTGCCTCAGTTTCTCTCCCAAGTCCCGGCTCCTGGATAGCTTTTGCCCAGACTTGTGTTGTGTTCTATCCTCTCTTCCAAAGCCTACCTAGTCCAGTAGAACCAAGACTTTGGAAAGAGGTCATCTGGCAGAAGCAGCCCCCCCCCATATGACCTCAAATTTGGGATCTCAGGCTTAGGTCCATCTAAGGACTTCCGGGGACAGGCTAGGGCTTGGCCTTACAGAGCTCCTTGGCACTGGCTGGGGTCCAGAGCAGGCCCCCAGCCACTGTCCTCCTGGCAGGCAGTTGCTACTGCCTGCTCAGATTTCTGGACCCTCCTGGGGATCAGCTTCCTGGGCCGGTAAACCAGGCCTTGCAGAATGCACCCACCTAGACAGGATGGGGAAGAGCCTGCGGGGTGGCCACTGTAGCGCTAGGGTGATAGGTCAACCGGGACTCAGTCTGCTGCGTTTCCCTGTGCCCTCCCAAGTTTCAAGGAAGATGTTTATAAGGGCTGGACCCTGCGTACCTCCTCTGAGCACCAGGGGAAACCCTGGGCTGGAGCAGACAAAAAAACGATAGGCACCTACCTGGAGTGCGGGAGGGATGTTGGCTGGGGCGGTGCTGCCGCCACCCGATGAGTAGACCCTGCCGCCAGCCCCGCAGCAGCTTGGTCCCTCCTGGCCTTAGCCACTGGCTGTCCTGGCGCGGCGGCAGCGGGCGAGGGTGCGTAAGTGTGAGCGCGCCCTGAGCCACTGCGGCATCTCTGCATCAGGATGCGCTCCTCCCTCTCACAGGCTCCGCTCACTGGCTGGCTTGGCTCCTCAGCCAACGCTCGGCCGGAGATGGCTTCCTCTGCCCCCTCCCACCCCGCCGTCCCCACCCTCCTGGCTCTACCTCATTTGCTGTCATTTAAGGACCAGGGAGCGAGCCTGAGCACAGTCGTCTTCCATCAAGCTTGGCCAGCTCCGTGCCCAGCCTGGAACTGACAGGCTGCAGAGTGGTGCGCTGAGGAGGCACAAAGAAAGTGTCTCTCGCTCCCGAAATCCTGGCGACACACGAGCACCAGGCTTATTGCTTGCTCCTTCCCTAATCCCTTCTTAGAGGATGGGATCCAAAGCAAACCTCCAGTTTTCTGCGAGGGGCAAGCTGTGATGGAGCAGTCAGCCTCTGTCACCCCTGTCCCCTCACCCATCACGTTCTTCTTCCTTGTTTTTGCCCAGAAGTAACATGGTATCTTTTATTAATCAAAACGGTCAAATCATTAAAAAAAATTTAAAATTAGGTAGCAAACGTTCCCAGCCCCCATTCTTGACAAATGTGAGTACCCGCCTCTAGGTTTGTGTTTTCACTTGCATTACGTGGGTTATTAGGATTCATTTACGGAAATGGGATCACAAAACACATCAAAATTTGCAAAATATATTGGACTGTATAACTTAACTTGGACACACCAGTACACCCAGATCCAGCCCATTTTCTACCAGCAAATGGTGTGACTTAATGAAAAGCTCATAACCGGCATCTGAGTGCCTGTAGGTATTCTGTGTTTGCTGTTGATGGGCTCTGTGTGTTTGGCTAAACACCCTGCCTTCTTTGAGCCTCGCTGGTAATCGAAAAGGGTTAAAGACCGCCAGGACCTCTGCTGGCTCTGAGATTCCGGGTGCTTACCCTGGGTAATAGTGTGCCTCTCCTGCCCTGCTCCTGTCGTGTGGGGACATGCCCGGGAAGACTGAAGCCTGCAGGCAGAGGGACCAGCCATCTGCAGCACCAATCAGCCCTGACAGGCTGTCACTGTTGTCTCACCCCACTCTGGTTTGCCTGCTGTCCAGGGCAAAACTGGATAGTGGTCCAGATGCTGCAACAGCTGGCAAGGCTAGCCAGCCTCTGAGTTTCAAATGCTATACCTGTCAAATGTGAACGTGGCTCCATATCTTGCTGACTGGCCGGTGACGCTGGGCCTGGAGAGGAGAAGGCATCCAGATGCTTGTTAGAGAGACTTACACCTCTGTTTTTCCAGGGCGTCCCCTGAGGGCAGGCACACTTAGGGTACCCAACTTCTTCGTTTTGATACAGAGATGCCGAAGCTCTTAACAAGCTGTTTCTCATATAATTTTGAATTAAATTTTGTTGACAAGACAGTCACAACCTCTCCCTTGTGTGTTCTGCCTCTGATACTGTGGTCCTATCTGTCTGTCTGTCTGTCTGTCTGTCTGTGATTAGTATGCTGTTCCCAAGGTACATCACACTGCTAACATCCTCCAAGTCAGCCTTGTTCTACCCAGGGTCTCTGCAAGATGTCTCTAGCAGAAGACAACAGGAGCCGATCCTTGTCAAACAGGGTGACATCTCTGCTTCTGTGGGACTGATGAGCCGTGGGGTCTAGAACTGTTCGAAGGATCGTTTTAGATAGAGACAGCTGTCTTTGTGACTCTATTTTAGGACAACTGCTGCCCTTGTGGTGGAGACCAGGTCTCTAGGGCAGGGTCATTAGTGTCAGCAAATCTGACTCTGTCAGATCCCGTTACAGCCAGCCTGCCCCACCGCAGGTGGATCCTGATAGGCAGGGTAGAAACAAGAATACTTCCCAAGCTAGGACCTCGGTTTCCAAAGACAGGTCCCAAGTTTGCCTTCTCGCTTGTATAGAATGCTCAGCTGAGCCTGATCCAGACCAGTGGGGTGAGGGGGGACACCGGGGGTCTTCAGTGCCACTCTCTGGCATGCTCTTATTCTGGAGTGTGCCCGAGGTAGGATCCAGGCAGGGCTTTGCTATGGGCTCCGTAGTGGTAGAAGTGCTGTCTGCCTCCGGAAGGCTGGGAGCTGTGCTAAGAACTTTACCGGACACACTCACCTAGGAGGCATTTCTGTTACCCTCCTCTCGCTCCTCCTCCCCATTTCACCTACTAAGCTGTCCATACACAGCTCAAGCAGCAGAGTGGCTGACCTAGAGCTTCTGGCTTAACTCTTTGCTGAGCATGCCAGTCGTCTGCTCTTGATGGTGAAGAGGATGTGGAATAGAGGAAGTAGTCATTTCCTGACTGGGGTGCCTGTCGTTGCCTGGAATCCCCGATGTGGCTGACCGTCAGGGCAACCTTCTCTTACATGGAGAATCTGACTCTGGTCTGTCCACAGCACCTGAAGTTGAGTCTCCAGACTCCCAAATAGGGTGACTGATAAAGACACAGCTGAAGACAGCCAAATGACTAATCAAGTGGGCCACTGTTGTGGCTGCAAACATTGGTGCCCCCTGGGAAGGCTCAGGAGGCAATCTGAGGACCGTTCAGTCCTTCCAAGACCATCTGCTCTTCTCTGCCTTAGCCCCTCCAGATCAATAGCACTGGAGTCCAGAGGGGCTCCATCAGTCCACAAGGGCCTGAGCCCGGTCCTAGGGGACAAGGGAGGACGAGACCTCGCTATGGCCTCTTGCCATTGGCAGCTTTGCACTCCCTTTGCTCACCAGCACAGTTTCTGTGTGTCTACTCTTGGCTGCTCTAAGCCAGTAACTTAGCTTCCTCTGCTTTCAGATTCCAGTCTTCTCTGGAGCTCCCAGGCGCTGCCTAGAGCCACAGGGCCCCAAGAGCCAGAGAATGTGGTCTCCCTTCAAAGCTCCCGTGATCACTTTGGAAGCTGTCTGCTGTAGTTCATGGCTCTCTATCCACAGCCATAGCAAGACAGCAACAAGACACTCAAGACAGACCAGCCTGGCTCTCCACTCTGCTTCTGAGTATGTGTGTGGCCATGGGCATGTGACCTTCCTATCCCCATCTAACGAAGATGAGTCAGCACGCTCAGTGAGGGCTGTTGTCAGCATAGAGATACACACGAGGGAGCTAACGTAGTAGGCTTTCCCTTGGCATTTCTGGAATGGAGACTGCCCAACTGTAGCACAAGGAAGGGCCTGTGCCCACGACAAGGAACACTTTAGTTTTGTTTTCTCCCTGTGTGCTACAATGCACGGAGTGTCCGCAGCTCTGCCACAGAGAGAATAGCCCGGCCCAGCTCCTATCACCGAATAAGACTTGATTGCTCTAAGAATGCATTCTCCTGAAAAAGCAAATAAATAAATTAGAAACAAAAAAAAAAAAAAAATAGGGTCTCTAAGCAGTTGAGCCTGGCCTCGAACAGGTTACGTGGCCTAGGATGACTTTGGTGGTATGGTTCTCCTGCCTCCTCCTTCTCAGTGCTGGAATTACAATGGAAACCTGCATCTGACTTTACCTGGTTCTGGGGATGGAGCCCAGCTGTACAGGCTAGGCAAACCAGTTTCCATCCCTATAATCCATTCAGAAAAATGGGGATGGTTTTCCTTCTGTTTGGTATGGTTGTGTGGCTATGTGGGTTAACCAGAGAACTTCTAAAAGGACTTCATGGATTGTCAGCTGCTATCCAAATATTCCATTGCTAATCTACTGCTATCTTGGCCATGCAATATCTGGAGAGAGAGAGAGAGAGAGGCATCTTACCCAGCTTTCAACCTCCTACATAGCATGGTGCCCGGTACGTGGCCGAAACCCAGTAAAACAAGCTGACTGGGTGAACAGTAGACAGCGCCCAGGGTACCTGTCAGAGGGTGTGAGTGGAGTGGGCAGAGCCTGGGCGTGGGGCCTGTGTAAGGAGCAGGATTTAGGTAGTGTCAGGAGGAGTCAGATTGACCTGAGTTGGGGTCCAGAAAGGAAATCTCCATATTCTATCTTTGCATTTGCCTTCCTAATTTCACTTAAGGGCCTAGAGGGGTCCATGGCCCAGAGGGGCCTAATTATTCTCTTTGCCATTTCAACCCTGGGCTCCCCAAGCTTCTTTTTTTTAAGGGTTATAATAGACAATGCTAATGCCATTATTAATATTTAATGGTAATGATGCTAATAATGCCTGCATTTATGTGGTCTCTCCACTAGCTCAAAGAACCCTGAGTTCTTCTTCTTCTTCTTCTTCTTCTTCTTCTTCTTCTTCTTCTTCTTTTTTTTTTTTTTTTTTGAAATAATTTGGCAGAGGACAGGAATAAGGGAGTGGAGAGGAATCAAGGCACCAGGAAGCTGGAGCCAGCGAAGATCAGTGAGCAGGTAGGACTGGTGCTGATGTACCCTGCCTGAGTTCTGCCCTGCATTGAGATCCGAGGCGGACGGGTCTAGTACAGGTACCTTTTGGTTCTGGCAAGAGGCATACCCTCCAGGGCGGGGTTGGGAATGAGGGGACAGTTTAGGGGCAGTGGTGGCCCTGAAGTAGGCAGGTAGACTTTGAATGCTTTTATTGCCTCTAGTGCCTATATTAGTTATTTTCATACTCAATGGAGTTTTACCTTCCAGCTAATCTCCTTCCATTTCTCAACCAGCCTCCCTTCTACCTTAATGTATTTTTTTTTTTTTTTTTTGTGAGTCAATGTGTTTCATTAGTGCTGTTTACAGGCACATGGTGAGAGTTTGTTTACGGGGGCATCTTTTAAGTGGCTATGACTACTGTATAAATTCTTTTTTGTGTGTTTTGTTTTGTTTTTTGTTTTTCAAAACAGTGTTTCTCTGTGAAACAATACTGGCCGTCCTGGAACTCACTCTGTAGACCAGGCTGACCTTGAACTTACAGAGTCCATCTGCCTCTGCCTCCCAAGTGCAGAGATTAAAGGTGTGCTAAATTCTTAAGGAGGAGTGAGGTCCCATGAGCTCACCCCTCTCTGTTAAAAGGATGTGCTGGGCCCAGTCTTATGCAGATCCAGTTATCACAGATGCTGTGAGTTCAAGAGGACCACAGTTATGTTATACGGGGAAGTCAGTGTCCCACACCACTTCCCCCCATTTCTTCAACTCTTTCCTCCCTTTCTTCCGGAATCTTCTCTGAGCCTTGGAGGGGTGATAGACATGTCCCACTATGCTTGGGTATCCATCTACTCTTAGAACCTTGTCTTTGGCAATCTTATGCATACATCATGTCTATTCAGCAAAACAGCAGTAGTAGTTTCCACACTAGGACCTACCACCTCCCCAGACACGGGCTTCGGACTGTGTTTATTATAATGGCAGATGTGAATTTTCTCCTGTGGAGCAGGCATCAGATCAAACCAGGAAGCGGTTGTTAACCCACATAACAGACTTGCCACTATAGCACCAGTGGGGTCATTTTGCTTGCCAGATGGCATTGTTGCATACAGGGTCCACAACTAAGACTATTGATAACACTTTTCCCCTCAGCAGATGCACAGCCCTTTCTGGCACGGTGAGGGCTAGCCAACAGGGAGGAAGCTTAAAACCCAGGTCCAGCTTGATTTCTTGCTGTACCTGCAGGCAATGCTGGTGGTGTCTTCAGCCATCGGGTCTTCAGTTCTGATGGGCACCCAGGAGCTGTGGCGATTACCGTACTGTTTCAGGGGCCTCAGGGAATTCCTTGACCAACAACTTGTAGTAGGAAGCTAGCCTACCACTACACTAGGATTTTCATTTCTAACCTTTGGCCTCTGATCAGCGTTATCTACCCACTCAGGGTACCTCTGTTCAAACTGCGAACTTTTGTTGTTGTTGTTGTTTTGTTTCAAGTAATTTGAATTTGGGGGCTGGGAAGATGGTTCAGAGGATGAAGTGTTTGCCATGCAAGTATGAGGACTAGAGCTACAAATGCCAGGCAGGTGTGGTGGGCGCCCATAATCTCAGAACTTGGGAGGCAGAGGTGGGGGAGGGGGCTCTGCGGCAAGCTGCTTAGGTGGACCAGTGGAAACTGGCCGGCTCCGTGTTCAACAATAGATCCCGATTCAACAAGAGTGAAGAGCCTGGGCCACAGAGATGGATCAGTGGGTAAAGGCACTTGCTGCCAAGCCACGTGACCCTAGTTTGATCCCTAGGACCTGAATGGTGGGAGAAGAGAATTGACCCCATTAAATCATGCCCACACATGCACGCACACACAGATACACACAGGCACACAGACATATAAAATATTTTTAAACAAAACAAATGAATGAATTTAATTTAAAAATCCTTTTAGAATGGAGAACAATCCAAGAAGGCACCCGACATGAACTCTGGGCCTACACAACACACACACACACACACACACACACACACACACACACACACGTGCATCTACATTCCCACATTCACATATGTCAACATGTATGTAAATATGAGTACACACATGCACACCACACACACTTAAAATTGTTTTTGATTAGCTTGTCAAATATCAGGTTTCCTTATGGCTTGTTCATGCATACTTAGTTAGGTTGACCCTGTTCTCATCTCCCTGTGCCCCTCGCTGTATAAACCTGTGCACACCTGTATCCCTCCTGCTTTTGTGTTCTGCGTATTCTACCACCCTGTCCTTTAAAGAATCTTCCCCCATCCTGTGGCCCTACCTAGTTTCCTGTGCTCTGCACAGACTTGTTCCCACTCAATCGCTTGTACAGAAAGTCAGAAGCTAGGACCCAGGTAGGACAGAAAACAGTGTTTTCTGTGGACTTGGGTTACCTCTCTTAATATTTTCCAGTTTCCACCATTTTTTCTGTAATCTTTGTCTTTCTTTGTAGCCGAGTAAGATTGTGCTGTGTGCGTGCACCGCATTATCATTTCCCATTCACCGGTAGACATTTGAGCTGTTTGCATTTCCTGGCTTTGTGAATACGCCATCAATATGCATGCCTCTGTGGTAGGATAGAGTCTTTCCTGCGTATGCTCGGGAGGAGGAAAGCCGGGTTATATGGAAGTTCTATTTTTGCCTTTTTGGAAACCTCCACCCTGGTTTCCGCTGGGGCTGTACCAGTTTGTGCTCTCACCAGCGGTGGTTGAGCCTTCCACCTTCTCTGCAACCCCAGGCGTTTGCTGCCATTGCAATTAGTTCACTTGGGGAAGACGGGATCTCAAAGTAGATTCCGTTTCCCTGATGGTTAAGGATGCTGAACATCTCAAGACTATTAAAGGATGCTGAACATCTCAAGACTATTGGCCACTGGGCTTCTCCCTTTGAGAATGTTGTGTTTAGTTCATCTTCCCGTTGGGTAATCGGGTTGCTTGTTTCTTGTTTAGCTAAGTTCTTTGTAAAGTCTGGATGTTAACCCTACGTCAGATGGATAGCTGGCAACGATTCTCTCCCATTCTGTAGGCTGTGTCTTCACTTGATTAGCTGTTTCCTTTGCTTGTCGAAGCTTTTGGGGTTTGAGACACACCGTTTGTGGGTGTTTGGGCTTTTCTCTGAGTGACTGGGGCACTCTTCAGGAATGCTGCACCTGTGCCCGTGTCTTGAGATCTTTTTCTTGCTTCTTGCTCTAGTAGTCCCGGAGTTTCCGTTCTTACTTTAAGGTCTTTTCTCCATTTGGAGTTGATTTTCGTGCAGAGTTGAGAGAGAAGACTCATTTTCAAGCCTCATTGGTCTACATGTAGTTACCCAATTTCCCCAGAACGATTTGTTGAGGATGCTGCCTTCTCTAACGTGTGCTTTCGACATCTCTGTGAACAACCAAGGGAAGGTGCAGTGTGACTTATATCTGGGCCCTCTCCTCCATTCCAGTGTGTCTGTCCTCGTGACAGTGCCGTGCACTTTTGTTACTATGGCTCTGTTCAATCTCTCCATTTATTCTTTTCTCACAATCTTTTTGCTCAGGGTTGCTTGGCTCTGTGGAATCTTTTGTATTTCCACGTGGATTATTTTTTTTGAAGGTTGTTACAGAAGTTTTGATGGGGATTACACTGAATCTGCTGATTGCTTTTGGTGGCATGGGATGGTTATTTCACAATATTAATTCTCCCAGACTATGGGAGTGGCTCTTTCCATCCTCTGTTATCTTCCTCAAACTCCTTCTTCAGTGTTTAAGTTGTCACTGTAGAGTCCTCTGACGCCCTTGGTTAGGTTGATATTTGAGGTTACTGTGAATGAGATTGTTTCTTTGATTTCTTTTTCAGCAAGTTGACATAGGAAGACAATGAGAATGGCCCACAGACTCATATATTTGAATGCTTAAGTCACCCACCCCACCTGTGCTAAATTGTTTGAGGAGGATTAGGAGGTGTGGCCTTGTTGGAAGAGGTGTGTCACTACAGGGGGGGCTTTGAGGTTTCAAAAAACCCACCACTCCAAGCCCAGTCTCTTTCTGTGCCTGTGGATCAGGCTGTAAAGCTCCCAGCTGTCTGCCTGCCGCCTGTCTGCCTGCTGCTAAGCTCTCTGCCATGAGCACAATGGACTAAGCCCCCAGTAAATGCTTTCCTTTATAAGAGTTGTCTTGGTCACGGTGTCTCTTAACAGCAATAGAACACTAACACAGCCACGTTCTCATGTGTATGTTAATTTTGTATCCTGCCACTTTGCTGGAAGTGTTTATCAGCTCTAAGAGTTTTCTGGTGGCGTCCTTAGTGTCTCTTATGATATATAGAATCAATCAACCAGAAATAAGAATACTTTGAATTCTTTCCTTGTTTGTATGCTTTTTATCCCATTTCTCAGCTAAAGATTTAAAAGTCATATACAAATAGGAGTAGAGAGGAGAGGGGGCATCCTTGCTTTGTTCATGACCTCAGTGGGAAATGCTTAGAGTTTTTCTCTACTTAGCATGATGTTGGCTATAGGTTTTCCACATATATGATGCCTTTATTGTGTTGAAATATGTTTCCTCCATTTCTAGTCTCCTGGGGGATTTTAATAATCACGAGATGTTTAGATTTTCCAGTTTGTCGGAATATATATATTTAAGGTATGTCCTTAAGATTATCTGAATTTCACTGAGATCTGCTGTGATGTACCATTTTTTAGCTCTAGTTTATTTCTCAGAGTCTTCCCTTTCGCTTGGTTAGTTTGGCTAAGGGCTTGTCAATTTTGTTTATCTTTTCAAAGAACCCACTCACCATTTCATTGATTCTCTTCATTTGCTTTTATCCGATCTTAATTGTTTCTTTATATCTACTGATTTTGAGTTTGTCCTGTTCTTGTTTTTCTCGTACCCTAAGATAAATTATTAAGTTATTTATTTGAGACTTGTCTGATTTTGTAAATGTAGTTACTTACAGCTATGAGATTGCTTTCATTATATTTCATATGTTTTGGTATGCTGTATCTTAATTTTTCATTCAGTTCTGAGAGTTTTTCCTTCTTGATTTAATCAACGATTGACTCATCATTTGATGGTTGGTTATTTAATCTCCATGAGTTTGTGTGAATTATCTGTACTTGTTTTGTTATTGATTTATAGGTTAACCACATCGATGCCGGGTAGAATGCAAATGGTTATATTTGATCAGACTTGCTTTGTGTCCTAAGACAGGAATCACTTTTGAGAAATCTCCATGGGCTGCAAAGACTATTCCACAATATTATGATAGATGTCTGTTAAGGCCATTTGATCCATGATGTCATTCAACTTTAATATTTTGTTGTTGTTGTCCTGGAACTCACTCTGTAGCCTAGGCTGGCCTCAGACTCACAGAGATCCACCTGCCTATGCCTCCTGAGTGCTGGGATCAAAGGCATGCACCACCACCTGATAGCATTATTTTTTGTGTGTTATGCGGGCACATCATGGCACATGTGTGGAAGGCAGAGGTCCGTGTGTAGGAGTCTGCTCTCTCCTTTCACCGTGCTGGCCCTGGGTATTGAACTGAGGTCATCAAGTTTGATGGCAAATGTCTTTACCCATTGTCAGATCCTTCTCTGTGCTTTTTATTGGACTTATTAAAAAATTCATTTCCAGCATCTTTTCAGTTTGTTTGTTTGTTTTCTCGGTACTTCTCTCTTGCTATTGATTTCCACTCTCATATCCTGCATTGACTTTTTTGTTTCTTTCAGCTGTTTGTGTTCTTTTGGGAGTTTATTCATGTCCTGTTTCGTTTCTCTGAACGTATCTATCATCATTCCTTTGAATTCTTTGGACTTTCATCTAAGTCGCTCTCACTGGGAGCCATTAGATTTTGGAGGAGCCGTGTTTTCTTGTTTTTTAATATTACTTGTGTTTTTGTGTTGAGACTTGCCCATCGGGAGTTAGGTCACTGGTCGATTGTCTTTTTAAAATTTAGTTCGCTTTTCTTCTTTCAGTGGAAGTGTTTGCTGTATTCATGAGGGACTGGGTTATAGAAGGACCCAAGGGTTGTGTTCCTCTGATGCTCTTCATCCCGTGTCCTCCAGTGAGCAGAGTACATCTGCCTTAAAAGCTACTACCCAGGAGTAGCTCCATCTTGAACATATAATCAACTAAAAAAAATGACGCTAAGTATGTTAGGGGACCGAGACGGTGCTGTATGTGGTAATGCATTAGTTGTTATGGGTGTGAGTGGAAAGAAAAAGAACAGTAAGATTACTGATTTTCATTGGGATGACACAGAGAGAGAGAGAGAGAGAGAGAGAGAGAGAGAGAGAGAGAGAGAGAGAGAGAGAGAGAGAGAGAGAGAAGGAGGGAGTGCAAGTAGAAGAACAGTCGTACCTCTCTGGAGACTGAGGCACAGAGACCTGGAAAACAAGGTCGCAGGGAGAGGAGAAGAGAGAAAATTTATCAAGAAAAAAAAAAAAATAAGGGGCAAGAACAGAGTGAGGTTGATCTGGTCTACTAAAATCACACTGAGAATTAATGAAGATGGAACATGACAGAGGGAGAGAGCTGGATGGAGACACAGGACATGAGCAGAAGTATAGTGGCATCTTGCCCTTTGAAGGCAGAGGATTCGCGTCTGCACCCGAAACCCGAAACCACACCCAAAGGGTGTGGCCACTACTACAAGTTCAGTGGCAAGGCAAGATGCCACTACACAAAAGGCGACAGCTTGATGGAGATACTGGATGTGGAACGTGACTGACCTGCTGGCTGGCTTTCATGTTCCTCCTTTACTGTCTCTGTGGGGTCACCACAACTCCCTTTTAGAGCTGGAGTGAGCATCAGTACTTGGCACTGCCTAATCAGATCACTTCACCACCATGGGTCCCTGTTCAAGTGGCAACAGAGTCACGCTGACCTGAAGGAAGGCCGTATCCGGTATCATTCCGCCTCTGCCAGGGCTCAAGGACAGCTGGCTCCAGCCTGCAGCATGGCAGACTCCTGGGCCACACCCACACCCTTGAAGCTGTGGGCCGGTGGAGGACCCCAGGGAACCCAAACCCTGAGCTATAATGGTGGCTTTTTTTTTTTTATGGGCTCATGTGCTTGGGTTTGTTTAACCCCAAATCCACAAATCCCGATGGTTCTGTGAGGCATTTGGTAGACGGGACCAATCAATTAACTCAAGCAAGGACATGTCCTTTGACAAAGGGGCAGGCCTTTATCTAATGAGGTAATTGTCCTTAAGACCAAGGCTGTTCTATATACCTGAGAAATACGAGACTCTGACAGGAGACAGCAGCTTTCATTATTGTTTCGTCTCGTCTTTTGTTTGTTTGTTTTTGTTTTGTTTTTTGGGCGTAGGGTCTCATGCAGCCGAGCCTGGCCTTCCACTCTTGATCCCATCCCTCCACCTCCCAAAATCTTGGATCGCGTGTGTGCACCACCACGCCTGGCTGTTGCAGAATCAACTCCTGCCTGAGACTTTCCAGGTTGCTGGCTCTTCATTCACAGAATGCAGACCTCCTAGTCTCCAAAGTCACCCAAGCCAATTCCTCAAAACACATGCAGCGTACGCACTTTGCAGTTCTTGACCTGAGATTTTGTTTTCACGTTTTAATACTATATTTAAAAAAAAAAATGAGGTTCATTGAGAATACTTCAAATTGGATTTTTATTTTTTTTTCCCCTGGCCCGGCAATTCTGCTGTCTCTGGCCACCCCCTTCCCTGCTCCGGTGCTAGGCTTATAAGAGCACTTGGGCACGCCCAGCCTTTATGTAGGTGCTGAGGGTCCGGACTCCAGCCTTCGTGTTTGCACAGTAAGGGCCCTTAGCTGATGAGCCACCCCTCAAGCCCTTAAATACACCTTAACTTACAGTTTTGATCTGAATGAGTTTATTGGGACATAACTCCACCGGAAGACCAGGAGTCGCTGTGTATGTTGTGGTTCTGTTTTTCTGGAGAACCAACCAAAAAGAGGCCTTTGACTTTTTCTGCTGCTCCCCCAGCTCCCTGTCTTGGGTTGCTATAGGAACATACTGTAGGATGGGCATCTAAAATACATATATTTACTTTCACTTTCATTTTGGATGCTGGAAGTCTAAGATTCAGTCTGAGTCAGGTGAGAGCACTAATTAGCTTGACTCTTCCTTCAGTTTGGAGCCCCAGCCTCTTCCCCTGCCCTCAGGGATTGTGACATTATGATTCTTTAGTCCATACTGTTCAGCTCACTTCAGCCATGTCGACCCACTTGATCTTTCTGGAAAGATCTGGACTTGCCTGCTGCATGCCGTTGTGCTACTTCTGGCTTGGAACAGTGATCTCCTTCACGTTCAGTGACTAAGTTTCCCCCACTCGCGTGCATTAGGCCCACACCAGCCCCTCCGGTTCTACCCTTACCATACCTTAGGCTTCTCCTGGATTGTGATGACTCCCTTCACCCCTGGGCCTTGTATCACTGTCCTCTTGGCTAGGTGTCTGATGCTCAGCATTTATTTGGTACCCGTGTCCGTTTACAGGACCAGGATAGAGGTACATAGATAGCATCATGTCTGAGCATAGGGTTATTTCTTTTCTTACACTGTACAAAGTCCTCTGAGCAGGAGCAGCCAGTGCACTGGCCCAGGATCAAATCCCGAGTGGGACTGGGGACAGAGAGGAGATACAGAAGACTGGAAAAGGCACATCATTTGTGAAGGCAGGAAGCTGTAGTCTTGCTCGGGGAGCAAGGCTCAGCCTAGCAGCCCATTGAGCATGCCAGCCAGCAGCAGTGTGTCAGTGACAGTGAAGTCCAAAGGGCAGGGTCACAGAGCCAGCTGCATGTACCAGGTCCCTGCTTGTTAGAGACTGTGGGGAGATACAGGGCCTCCCTGGGAGGAAGGCCGAGGCCAGGGTGAATGCCGTGGGTACAGCTTGTAGAGTTGCTGTGCACCGTGGGGGAGGCTCGAACCTCTTCTACTGCCAGCTTGGAAGTTGGGAATAAGTTTTAAACAAGGAACTCATTTGGCAGCGAACCCTGGAAGTGTGTTGCTCCTGAGGGGTTCAGTGGGGTTAGAAATAGGACCTGGGTCAAAGAGAATTGGGGGGAAGCAATCCTGTTTCTATCCCTAGAGGACCACGCCTCCTCAGCAACTTCCGTCCCTGTCCATCCTTGGCTTTGTGGCAGTCGGTCCCCAAAAGGTCTGACAGAGATCTCTGAGGTCTTTAAAACCTTGTGTGAGGATGGTGAAAAAACTCAAAAGGATATGTCTTGGCAATGGAAATAACATTCACTTCTCTGTCATATGGAGCCTAGATCCAAAACTACGGGGTATCTGTCACTGACACTTAGGAATTAGGTCTCTTTTGGTTTATCTTAGTGGTTGTCTAGCAGAGAACATTTGGCAATGTCTAGAGACATTTGGGGTTGTCACGAGAGGGTATGTGTGTCACATTTAGTGAGTGAAGAGTCAGAATGTTGCTAAGCACTCTCCACTGCAAGGCTAGTTCTTCATGTCCAATTTCCTGGCCCCAAATGTCCCCAGTGCTGGCGTGAGATGCTCTGTGCCACAGCACGGTGCAGGGTCAGCCAAATCCCCGAGGGTTACCTGGGATAGGGTGCGGCCTTCACGTCTACCATCCTGGAACTTAGCACCTGGAAGGTGATGAGCATGGAGGGGTAATGGAAAGGGGCGTCTGAAATGTTTCTGGTGCCCTGTGTTTCCTCTACCTGCTAGGGCCCAAGGTAAACCTCAAACAGGGAAAGAGTTATTTCCTCGGCCCCCTAAGGACCGGGCACAGGTGCTCATGGGCTTGCTCCGGTGAGCTTGATGAGGGGCTCGGGTCACGGACATGGGCGTGGTGAGAGCTGTGGAGGCTAAGACAGGTGAGCAGGGGGCCTGGATTCAGATGCACACGGAGGGAGGGTGAGGCTGGGGGAGCTGTGGGGTGGGGAGGAGGCTGGCATGGATCCCACCAGCCTTCTGGGAAGTGTAAGGAACAGATGCGGTGGCTGTCAGATGAGAGGCTCCTGGCACTTTGGAAAATTGCAGAATTAACAAAAGGATGGTTGCTTTGAAGGAACACAAGCGGGGACAGGGGTGTGTGGGGGAGGGGCGGCACAGCTGGGATGGCCTCTAGGGACTCCTTTCCCTTGGAGGGCTTCTCCTGCCTAGCTTCTGGGCTGCTTCTGGATGGAGTTGGGGGAGGGAGGGCAGGGGTGGCTGAGTCATCGGGCTTGGGGCCAGAATGAGAGGTCAGGTTAGAGCCAGAGCCAGGGCCAAGGCTGCCAATAGCTTGGAGTCTTGAAAGTGACAGGGCTGTCTGGAGGTCATCTCATCTATCTTTCTGCTTTTGGACTCAGCCCCAGCAGATGGCATCTTGCCAGCAGAGGACCCAGGCAGAGGGGCCCTCAGCAGGAATGAGAATTCACCAGCTGTTACTTGCAAAGCCCCCAGAAGAGACAGCCAGATCTCTTTGGAAGCTTTGTGGATAAAAGGGCACGCGTCTGAGGGTCTGCAGGGAACCTGCATTTTTTTTTTTTCCATGGGGGTGAGGGGAGCGGGCAGCCAGAACAGCTTCATCCAGGATGTGGGTCTGACCTGCAAGAGAAGCAGCCTGGCACTGGGGCAGTATCTAGAGAGGTGTGGGGTAGATCTGGTTGGCTGAGAGGTTGGGCTCTGGGATTTTAAATCTATTAAAGGTACAGGAAAAGAGAAAGGTGATATGCAATTTCTCGTGTCGATAGTTCTAATTCAGTTTATAATTAACTTAGCTGCAAAAAAAAGCACTTCCTGACACCGCGGAGTGAGATAGAAATGTACCATGAGAGCTGGTTTTCCGGGTGTCAAGGACCAGTCCGATCCTTGTGGACTGGTATCCTTACCGAGTGGCAAAGGCCAGCTAGAGGCCTCCGGCCCAGTGGTCTGTCGTCACGTTGTCCTTGCCATTTTGCCCTAGAGATTTCTTGCCTTAAGAACTACAACGGTTGAATAGGAGATTGGTGCAAGAAAGCCACAGATGCCCTGCACTCTCAGTGTTGCTGGGAACTGGGAGAGCCCTTAGCCAGGCGGACTGCCTGTCCATCTGGAAAGGGAACCAGCTATTGCCTATGTCCATGACTGGGAGGGCGAACCAGGCCAGAGGGCAAGGAGCAGCAGACAGATGTAAGAGATCATGCCCCTCATTTGCTGAGTGCCATTCCTCTCCGTCAAGCCTCTCCAGGGGTAACTGACAGATGTACCACGGCGCAGGGCGGGGGTGGGGGCGGCTCTTTCTCATTGGCCAGCATCCTGGCCTCTTCCCCCTTTCCTGCCAGACTTCCCCGAGCCGCCTGCATTGTTAGCTGGAGGCCCTGGGGGACAGACTTGGAAGCAAGGGAGCCCGATGTACGTGTCGGTTTTGTGGAGAGAGTCTCTGAACCAAGAGCCTATTTGGCTAATGAAGTCATAATTACCCCCGGCTCACTAATAGGATGAAAGCTGGGGGCCCAGTTAAAAGCCCCTGATGGACCCCCGAGAGTCATCTGATGGCTCTAGAAAGGGCTGGAGAGTTGGAAGCAGAAAGGGGTGGGCATGGGGAGAGGAGGCGTACAGGAGCCGCCCATGATGTCTTGCTCTGAGGCCCTGTGCTGGTTTAGTCCAGTCACCCTCGACTACCTAGCTGTGCCAGCCATGGTCCCACAGAGAACTAAGGAAAGCCTGTGGCTCAGAAGGACTTTGGTTTTGTCATTCACGGACGTTGTGCTGGGATCTGGTAGTTTGGCACAGGTTAGCCTCCAACGCCATTTAAAATGGGCGTTTACTACGTAGCTCAGGCTGACCTTGAACTCCCTTGCAGGCGTGGTTCATTGAACTGGCAATTGTCTGTCAGTTGCCTTCCCTGAGGTTAGATAGGAGGAACCGTCAACCCCAAGCCCAAGGTCTGTAAGTAGCTCCCAGCATGAGAATTAGGCTCCAAGACTAAGTGTAAAATGCCCCAGGGGGTTAAGTGACTGCTCTAATTCAAAGCCAAAAGGTTGTAAAACCTTTTAGAAAGGATGCCGGCTGATTCCTGCCCTGCAGTCAGTTACCTAGGGTAAACACTGGCCTTCTCATTGCCCCAGGTACTGACCGCAGGACAAAACATCTAGCCGTACACCCTTTAGCCACGTGGGCTCTACCTGGAGGGAACCCTGAAGGGGGCTCAAGACGCTCCAAGACCCAGTTCTCAGCACAAAGGAAATGCATTTGCCCCAGAGGGACAATGGGTAGGTATGAGGGACAAAGGCAGAGGAAGAGGTAGAAGGGGCAGGGAACAAGAGAGGGGGGAGAAAAGGAGCAAGGGAGAGGTGCAAGGGATATTTGCCTCTGGATAGAGAGGAGACAGACATGGCCCTTGGGCTTTATAAACGGCGGCTTATAAAGGCAAAGGCGGGACCCTGTGTTAAGATGAGGCGTTTCACTTCAATTGGGCATGTTAGCTAGGTGAGTCAAAGGGGGCTTTTGATTGCTGGACTTCAGCTTTGATAGCTGGACCTCGGTAGTCAGGAGGAGGAATTGGGTCAGTAGGGGAGTAGATCTTGGTGGCTAGCTTTAGCAATGTAGTCTAACAGTTTTGTTTTGTTTTGTTTTGTTTTTGTTTGTTTGTTTGTTTTTTCTTTGCAAGGCGGAGGGATGGGGGAGGAAGTCCGGGCTGCTAGAGACACACACACACTAGTGGGCTAGTGTCCCTTTAGTAACTACACAGTACCGGAAAGAGTGGGAGGGAGAGGTGAAAAATGAATTGTGCATTGATAAATGAGTGTAGGGCTTGGATGAGAGACAAGATGCTCGGGGAACTTCAGGAAACTTAGTTAATGGGGCTGCAAGGCAAGTCTTCCGCTCCTGGTAATGATCACTGCTCTCGCCCCACGGAAACTGCTACATTTTAGAAAGGCAGGTATTACCCAAATGCTTTCTCACACTCCTTCCCCAAAGCACAC